>PVJD01017179.1:0-18380 GCA_004026545.1 Mormoops blainvillei
TTACCTTGAAGTGCCTGGTACAAACTTTGCAACAAATGGATAAAATGTTAGAATTCATATCAGCTCTCTGCAAGAGAATGTTTTTGATCACTTAAAGATTGTGAGAAAGTGAGAGACTGGAAAGATATAATTACTGTCTGAATGGCTAATTCTAAATCATTAGGCTTCCCCTTCACAATGATTAGATTATAAGATGGAGCGGTGCCATAGAAATGCATGAAATAATAAAGATGATGGGGAAACTAGATATCTAAATGACCATTTCATTAAGGAAATAGGCTGTTATTTTTAAACATTCATTGAATTTTTAAAACTTCATGCTATAAATGATGAGAAGGATTCATACTTACTGTTGAAGAAATTTTAAACCCTTTGCTTCCTATAAAAAAGAAGACTGCACTAACAATTCTGTACTTCAAAAGAGAAGAAATAATTGAACATGGTTGTTGAGGGTTACAATGTCCATTCCAATGGGCTGGGAGTTACAGGTATACATATAAGAATGCGATGAGTCCCTGGTCAGAGACCATTCTGGTTGAGATTAATGAGACATTTGCCCATAGAACTATGCTCCCTCCCGCAAAACACAATAGGCAGTTAATCTAGCTCTAATATGAGCTTAGTGAAGGGAAGGAGAAGGAGCCCAGGTATCCTGCCTGAACTATTGCAAAGGATGGTCGTCAAGGGTCAGAGCTCTTAATAAGGAAAAATCTCTTAATAAAAACCTAGAAAACTCTCCCAGTTAAAAAGTAGAAACACTGGCTTATCATAGCAGACCCTTGATAAATACATTTTATGCAGGAAAAAAATCACTAATCTGATGTGGTAGCCCCATACCCAAATTTCTTGTTTTAGAGGTTTTACAACAGAGTTAGAACCTTAAAGATTCCACTAGGTGGAGATCCTGAGCCACATTCCATGTTTCATGGCAAAGGAAGGAAGGAAGGAAGGAAGGAAGGAAGGAAGGAAGGAAGGAAGGAAGGAAGGAAGGAAGGGAGGGAGGGAGGGAGGGAGGGAGGGAGGGAGGGAGGGGAGGGGAGGAGGAAAACATTTTATTTTGTTTTTCACTTCATTTTTCATGGCTTTTCTGGGAAAGACTACAGGGTGGAATTATTTATTTGTTAGTAGACCAAAGAAAATCCGGCATGTGCCAATAAGCACTTAGGTTTGTAGTAACACCTTTCTGTCACAGGAGGCTGAACTGACAGCAGAAACCAGGAGCATAAGACCCATGGTGGTATTTTACTGCGAAAGAGAAATGCAGGGGTTTGTCCTTTCCTTCACAACCACGGTGACCAAATCACACATCAATTATTTGAACAGATCTGTTTATAAAGATATTTACGTTAAAACAGATGGCTGGATTCTTTCAACTCAGGATCTCTTTGTTGAGCTAGCAAGATAACAAAATGGGGTAGGATGTGAACTTCCAAAGCCTGTGATCTGAATGTCTCTTGCTTTAGTGACTGACACAGGAATCTGACTGTCTCTGTGTGTTGTATCTCCTGCACATGACCTGGGTTCTGAAGGAATGAGGGGGGGACATCCTTGCCTCACAGGAGAGCATGTGAATTTCCAGTTCTGCCTCCTGTACCAGGAAAGCCAGAAGAAGCCGCCCCCTAGAACCCAGGGAGGGCTAGCCAAGTCTTCTGGAGGTGTCTGAGGATTCTCCAGGATGTCAAGAAAACTTTGGTGCCAACAGCTTCATTTCCTCCTCCTTTCTACCCACAGAGCCCCAAAGCAGGGCTCTGTGAATGGCCACGCCTGGGCCAGAACTCCCCCTCCAGTGTCTGACCATTCTACTGGCTCCTTTTCATATGAACTGAGCGCAGTTCCTCAACTGTAAGCTTGCGTCTTCGTGTTGGGAAACCTGTAGAAGTCAGCCACCAGGTCTTCTGAAAGGGGTGAAACGTAAATAGCTTTAAATCAGGATTATCAGCAGATGGATGTTCTAGTACTAACCTTGCTACCAAACTGTGTGACCTTCCACTTCAGGTCTCAGTATCCTCATCCATGAAATGAGGAGGCTGGAGAGACAATCTCCTCGTTCTGGCTGTGTGTCCATAGGTATACTGATTGCTCAGGCGAGCTCGGGCCACCTCGAGAAAATAATCACAGGTAGTTTCTTTGCCTCTAACTCCCTCGTTAAAACAAATAGTTCTTTGGGGAAAGTTGCTTTGGGGGGTCATCACACTAATAAATCAACCCACTGAAAAGTTTTATTTGGGAATATGGAAGTCATGCTTCTATCAGGGCCTATTTTAATTATGTATTAAATATTACAGTGGAATTCCATATTCATGAAATTGGTAGACTATCAAAATAGCCCATTAAAATTCAAATACCAAAATCTTAAAATACCCTTAAAATTACAGTCTACTGTACAAACGAAAAGGGCACTTATGATAGTAGATATGGCAATGTGGTTGTTTTCATTTTTTAAACCATTTCCCTGAAGAAAATGTTTACTGTCCTCTCCATGCTTACAATAGTATCAAGTTCATCAGCAGATGACATCTAAAGAGGGCTGTTTGGGGAATTTCAAAGAAAGGCGTGAGAGCATGGCTCTGGGTGAAACCACGCATCCAGTTCCTCTGCAGGGCATTCTATGAACAGTGTTCACACTAACGTGTGGGAGATTCGGACAGGGAGAGCCAAGTTGTGCTGGGCTGGGTCGGCTTATTTTGTTCCCAGTCTTTCTGGTTAGGGGGTGGAGGTCTGCTGATGTCTGTATTATTACTGTTCCGAGACTAAATCTCCATGCACTTTAGGAAAGAGTCTCTCCTATGAAAAAAGACAGGAAATGTTGACGAAGTGAAAAATGCTTAAAATAGTAAAATACATAAGAGGAGACAGAAACTACAGATTGGAGGGCTCTGTGGTTTTAGCTGCAACTCCTGGGTTTGAGTGACGGAAACTAAGTAGGGCAGCCTGAGCAGAAGAGAAGTGTTTGTTGCAGGAACAAAGGGCAGCTCGCTGAACCTGGCGGCAGAAAAGGAGCCGGCCTCAGGAAGGGTCTGGGATAAGGAGCCGGCAACCACCGAAGACTCAGGGAGCCCTTTTGGTCTCTTCCTGGATCCTCCATCTTTCCCTCCTGCTGCCTTTCGGTGGAGTTGGAAGGCTGACATCCCATAAGCCTGCACTGGTAGTTTCTCAGCAAAAATGGCCAATCCAAACTGACTGGCTATTTCTCTCCCAATCCCAAATTATTTGGAGCGGATGGGGCTAGAATCCGAATAGACTAACTTGGCGCCAGGTGCCCACCAGATTTAAGTAGTTCTGTCTCGGAGAGGGAGAGCCCACACGGGGTTGCTGGGGCCCACTCTAGGGATGCAGCAATAATTCTCAAGGGTCTGTCATCCAGGCAATGGTGAAATGTCAGATCTGAAAGGAGGCAGTGTCACCTTGTGGTTAAGAGCAGGGATTTGGAACCTTACTACCCATGTGACTAAGTGGGGCAGCTTTTTTAGCCTTCTCCCTTTGACTTCTTTAGCTTTGAAATGAGAATGCCCATGGAGTTGAGGTAAACAGATCTAGTCCGTATGAAGCTGAAAGCACATTGCCTATAACATAGCTAGTGGATATTAGTTGTTGATATTATCGTAATTAGTAAAAGGTATAGATATTTTTAAAATATCCAGGGTTACTTTGAGTCAGGTTCTGAGGCTGTATCAGTGTATTATTCACCTCTTGTTTTGTAATCATCCTTTCCTCATTAATAAGTATAGGCATTACATTTAAAAGCCCAGCTTTATACTAAGGATTAGAGGACCCCTTTGTTCTCCCTCTACCCCTGTCCCCTCTATCCGCTCTCTCCCTTCCCACCCCCAGTTTGTTACTCTCTGCTAAAGCCAGCTTAGAATCATTCATACCTCCTGATTTTTTTTTTTAATGAGAGAGAGAGACAGACAGACAAACATTGATTTGTTGCTCCATTTATTTATGCGATCATTGGTTGATTCTTGGATGTGCCATGACTGGGGATCAAAGCCATAACCTTGGTGTTTTGGGACAACACTCTAGCCAACTGAGCTACCTGGCCAGGGCCCTCCTAACCTTTTGCACCTTGAGCCTTCTGCCCCACTTTACCTCTGTCTTTAACTTTTGAAATTGTCTGGCCCTATATTCCCCCACCTCCCTTACATATCTGGGTTCATTTTCTCCACAATTAACAGCTTAACTCCATACATCTTCAAGTCTCTCTACACTAGGGACCCTTTTACCTTATTAAAGATGTAAGGGCTATTTCTCCATCAGGGAGCATTTCTACAACCATTAAGTCCCCACAAGTGACAACATTTTTCACTCAGAGAAAATTAAAAAGCCCTACTTAGAGAATTGATGGCAGATTTACAAAGAATATTATAACATATGATCATCCAAAAGTAATTCTTATTTTTTAATGCAACACTGTATCAATAGGTATATTATTAAGTATGTTAAATGATAAATGAACGCTGACTTGGGAATACATCTGTCCTACATGAATTTTTTTCATTCAAGTAACCTAATTATATCCATTGCAGCAACCCTGAATTTAGTGTGGCCTGTTGACCATGAGTTAGCAATACTCTCATTATGTAGAACTGAATGTTATAAATGGTAGTTGTTAGGACAAGATTCTACCTTTATTTAAGGGCCAAAGACACAAATGAGGAGTTTCTCAAACTGAACATTCTGGGAAGGTTCCAAGGCGATGGAAGAGGATGAAAGAGAGCAGCTTTGGGAAGCTGCGTGGTGGCGGCAGTAATAAAGCTCACTCGTCCCGCCTCCGTCTGCACATACTTTCCCTGCTGTTTCCTTTGCCTAGTGACTGCATTGACTCATCCTTTGATCACTTCCTCCTCCCCTCACCTCATTATCTTATTATTTCCTGCCAACCCCTTCTAACCCGGTGTAAGACAAAGCACAGGGTCTGCGATTACACTGTCCTTCGTACATCCTGAAAACCATGTTATATCTTGATTGTGAAGAAGGAAAAATGCAAGGTGAGATATGAAAATGTCAAAGGACAAAAAAGGGCAGCTATGGAACTAGACCTTATGGCTGTCACACTAGGGGGGTAGGAGACATATGTTTGGACTTAGAGGAGCCAGGGAGAACACTTTTAGTGATCTGAATGGTCTTACGGCGTTTGGTTCCTGGGAGACCCGGATGTTCATTGGCTTGCAAGGCATAGCCAAGTCCTGCCTGGTGAAAAATTGTTTCTCTTTAAGTGCCAGGAGTTTCACAGTTGAGAAAATCTTAGTGGACTAAAATATATTGATTATTTAGATCAGGGGTCACAAAATGGCCATTGTGCCAACAACTGTAGTAAACAGATGTGTTTTGTTTGCCTTGAAGCATGTTTTATAAAAATTTAAATTTGAATGGGAGGAAGTACATCTCCCTTTCTCCATCAGACCCCACCCCCACCTTGCGGCTTTCCACTCCTTCATTCCTGTTCGTACATACTACCCAATTAGAACTTGACAGCATTTGAAGCTGCTGACAGCTTTTGATTTAGGTGTCACATATCCGTATTATTGAAGAGAAATCAAACCCTGAATTTCCCCTGTTGTCGTTTAATTTTTCTTCCTCTGGCATTTATTAACTATTTGGCCTTACGGGCCTTGCCTTACACAGTTTCCAGGTTTCTGGGGTATCACCAGTGAGACCTTTTATTGTCTCTCTCCCCTCGTGACCTGAAATGGATTTTATTGGCTCATCCTACAATTTACCTAAGCCTCTGTAGAAGGTATTTTTATTTTATTCTATTTGTTTATACATGACATATACCTTTTTTTAAAAAAAGCTTTGAGGCAGCTTACTGACAGGACCATTAAAAATAAAACCAGAATCATTTAGGGGATGAATTAGAAGGAGTAGACTAGCAGAATTCATCTGTTACTTCCGTCAGACATTTAACTCTGTGCTTCCTTGGGTAGAACAAAGAGGGCAGCATGTATTCCTCCTTACCCAGTTAAAGGAAGCTTCCACCTTTGTTTAGAGACAGAATGTTGTATTATACAAATTCTTATAACATGACTTTTCCTATTGATATTTTCAGCCTATTTGTGTTTATTGCTACAAAAAATGGATTACCCATCCAAAAAACCAACTCTCTCCCCAGAGTACCCTGGTTTCTGGTGTGCAAAAGTGTGGAGCACCAATGAATGCTTTTGAAAATAAGTACTTTTGAAAATCTTTGCAAGCTTAATATACATAGGGCAAGAATGATAAAGCAAATGGGTGCTTGTGCTAAAGTTTTTCAGGACTGGGGAGAGCCTGCCAGTCTCCTGTGCACTCTGTGAAGGGCTGGGCCTCCTAAATGATACATTGTTTCAGGATCTATTCACAGCAAATTGTGGTTATGAGATTATAGGTCCACAGCAAGGTGTTGATGGTGCTGTAAACCACTGAAGCTCAACAATTACAACTTATTGAATCAGCAGTTCCCCTCGAGGGAATTATAGGCTTATAGTTACCGTTTGTCCAGGTGTCATAAACCAAGTCCAGAGACTTTGGATTGCTCACAGCAGAACCAAGACAATAATGTTCTAATGGGGAAGAAGGCTTTGACCAAAACAGAATAGCTCAACAGACAGGAACCCTGCCACCCTCACGTCTCCTCAACCCATCCTTGCCTTAATCCATGAAAGCACGTTTTTGGAGGTGTTTCTGGGAGAACCAGCTCTCCCTTTGAACATCCTCAGAGCCTTGTTTTCATCTGGGCTTTGTCCCGGGAGTCCTGGCTCAGTTCCCATCCTCTGTTTCTCTGTCACTTTCCTCTCCTGGCTCCTGCTTCCGACTCCTCCTTTCCATACGCTTAGCCTTTTCATCCTCTCACCCACTTGAGGAAAGTCCCTTCTGTTCTGGGGCCCACTGAGGCTTCCCCGTCCATAAAACAAACTCATGGCAGGTTTAACATATTTCCCAATTATTGTCTGCAGATGCTTTTCAGAACAAATAATCCCTGAAACCCTTCTCACACACACGCGCACGCACACACACAAACACTCCTCGGGTAAAATGTTCTTGTCAGGAGCTCGAAAAGGAAAACCCTGGCAAAGAAAGAATAAAAACAGTCACTGGCAGGAGCTTCCTGGACACAGACCTTCCTCCTGTTCACAGGAATAAGGCAAGAAAAGCCCCAGAACATTACGACCAGGCTCTGGGGCCACCATATTGGAATTAACTTTTACTGAGAGACAGTGGCTGCAAGGACACTTTCCTTTAAGTTATCATCTCATTGGTGAGGCTTTTCTATGTTTTCTATTCTCTCGGCCCCACTTTTCCGCTATTGTGGATTCAGGTGGTTAATCCTGTCAGCTGGCCATCCCTTTCCATGCCTTCATCTCAGGAGCCTCAGAGGTGATCTCCGAAAGGCCTGCCCAAAACTGGGGAGGAAGGGTGAGCTTCCAGCTCCTCTCTTGGCTTGTAGAGGTGAAAGAGAAATCTAGAGACAACCAGACACACCTGGTCATAGAGGAAGGTTCAGCACTTTTTCTTTATCCAGAACCTGTCTTCCTCTGTATTCCTTTTCCCTTGTCCTCTCCACTTAAAGAATTAGAAATTCTTCCAATTTTTGCATGTTCTCCTGGGCAGCAGTGGCATGCAAGTAATCCCAGAGAGCTGGGGTCCCCAAGGCTAAGTCCCCTCCACACTGAGTCACAGCCATCTGCCATGAGGGGCCATCGGGGATGGCTACGGTAAGTACAGCTTCCATCCCTCAAAACCTTCTGAGGCTGCCATGAGTAGTTGCCATTCTGAAACTCGCCGTGTGGTAACCAGCGTGCCTCCTGGAGGGCACAAGGAAACAACAAAATACTGGCTGCACCAGGCCAGGGCGTAGCCTCCCTTGGCTTCCTTTCTTTAGCTCTCTTGAAGAGAAAATTCTGGGTTCTCCCACCCATCGAAAGAGGAGACTGGAGCTCTGTGTGGCAGCATTCAGTAAGAGATGGGGAAAGGAAGCAGAGCTTGCCAAGTTCAGCTGGTCTTGCATGAACTTGCATGCATTTGGAGTAAGCAAAGTGATACATCTACACCTTTTTTTCATAGGCCAAATCCCAGTTTGAAGGGGGCAGAAAAGCCTTCCAAACGCAGCCTAGGGGCATGTGTGCGCTTTCTAAATGGAACAAACCTTCTTGGAGCCATTTGCTCAGGAGAGTGGGGAAAGGGAAGGAATGAAAGCCTGAACTTCAAAGGAATGTAAATAAAACATTCCTTTTCCTCTGATTTTAATCTTTTTATTGGCTGCCTTCTGTGAGGGGCTATCTAAATGGATGGATTTGCCTACCCCTTCCATAAATCAAAGCTTTTCAGAAAAGGATCACACAGTGGGGACACCTTGCCCGAGGAAACAGTAATGGAGGTGGTGCTAATTCCAGAGGAAGGCCTTTGAGCACAAGAAGTGCAGCCGCAGGTGCCTGGAGGGGCTCTGCTTCTCCGTAGCCCTTGGGAGCAGATTGTGGGAGCAAAGCTTATCTCCCATTTTTATCTGTTCTTAACAATGCTCTGCCTACTGCTAGTTAAACTGAGCTGCCTTAAGCTCGGCACAAAAAGCCCTTTTCAAGGCATCTAGTAGATAACTGTAAAAAAAAGAAAAGGGACCGTTCACAGAGCTCTCTTGGTGCCCTTTCAGGAACTGGAGCTGTGTTCAGAGAGCCAGGCCTGAGACGGCTTTTGGGGACAAAGACATCGGCAAGGATTAGGCCTACATTTATTATTCTTGAAGTTGTCACCCCACTCTTGCCTCTACCTCTGCCCTCCTTACAAGCCCCGACCCCCAACACCCGCCCAAGATGGGCAGGCCTGCCTGGCAGTGCTGATGGGTATCTGTGGACTGGTCAGTACAGCCCGTGGAGGGTCTCCTGTGTTAAATCATGTCTCACCCTGGCTAGGCAGTGGTGTCTGTAACTCATGGTCTCATCTGAAAACTCTGGGCTGCCTATTAGCGAAGGTGACAGAAAGGAGAATTGCAGACAGGCAGGATGGCAGCCAGATTTGGTGAGAGCTCTGTGGATCACTGGTTTCCACAGCAGCAGTGCTGCAGAGGGATGGCCGCTCCCCCTGTTAATGGGAGCGACCCCCGGGGGGCCAGCTCCCTCCCACAGTACGGCGGGAGTGGTACCCACTCTGAAGCTGCTGAGGAGGAGATTTCTGAGAACGCTGGAGTTTATTTTTAAATCTCGGAACATCACTTTGAAGTAAGGTTTCTCTGAAGTAACTCTGAAACTGTTTCTGAAGAGTTTGATGAGTGTCTGAGACGTAATTTAAAAGACTCTGGACAGAGAAATAGCCCTCTCTTCCCAACCCATTCCCTCTCAGCAGCCAGGCATGTGGGCTGGAACAGATTTTTCTCCTGTCACTGAGGATACCCGGCTCTGGTCCAGAATCCACTTGACTGAACCCAGTCTGAGGAGAAAGGAGAATATTGCCCACTTCACTGTAGTCTTCAGTGCGGCCTACTTCTGCCCTGTACTTTCAGCTATGTTCTTTCTTTTAGCACTTGCCTGTTGATACCATGCCCACCTCCTTACTCTGTGTTTGCTTAGTGTTGTGGTGTTTACCTCTTCTGGGCAGGAAACTTCTGGTCATCTCGTCCTCCGTTCAAAGCTGACTCTGAGGCCGAGGAGGAGTGCAGAGATCAGGGGGTGCTCCTGTGATCCTGGCCTGTGGAGGGAGGGAGGATGGGACAGAGGGAGAAGACAGAGCTGCGACGCTACTATGCAGTCCCAACCAAGGCCCTGGCTGGCCCCAAGGGGATAGGTAACCCTGGAACCGAGGTGGCCCTTTAGAGTCATCCCAAATTAACACAAGGAGGCCCAGCCTTTATACTCTACACTGCTGGATGTGGGCTGCCCCTGGACGGAAGCATGCTCTTGGACAAGGGGAATGTCTTTAACCAAGGCAGCCCCTACAGGGGCTGACAGGTAAGGGCCCTCTGTGCAGCAGCAGGTACAATGAAGGCCACGCATCACATCATCTTCCACCATCTTCAGACCATTTGCGGGGCCTGCCAGAAACATCCCACCTATGATTTTAAAGTGAAAGACGCTTAGGGAGAAGCGTGTGCTCTCCTCCTCGCAGCAGGAACCTGTTCGGCAGGGGCTGCAACCTTTGCTGACTCTGCGATACCACACTGAGGGCCTGGCTGGCCTGGCCTCCAAACCGGAGTTGGCCGCTGACGATGATTCCGCCGCCCTGGTCGGAGCAGCATCTGGTGTGAGCCTCCTCCCGCGCCCCGGGTCTGCAGAGCCGAGAGCCAGCACTTACACCCGACAGGAAGCCTGGATTTCAACAGAGAAAAAAATATAAATATTTATCTAATCACATAATTAAGGAAATCTACTGTTCCCGTACAGTTGCAAGCTAAATGGCCCACTTCATTAAAATGCAAAAGTTTTTGTGAAATGCTTTAAATTACTTCCTCAAAAGGCTCCTTCCTCCATGGATTTATTTTTTTTTCCAGAGAAAACAAATAAATATCTATATTTATATATAATATATAATATAAATATGTTATATTTATATGAGTTAAAACACGTATCTGTATACTATACAATCATAATGAAAATATGTTTGTCAAGGCAGATATATTATATTTATATTCTATAAAACATATTTATATAATATATAAATATTTACATATTTTATGTATATATTTTTTAACTGCATTTTGCTTTGACCCTGTATCTTCTTCTCATTTTATTATAGAATGGTTATCAGTTATTGGTACTTAAAGACATTACCACATAGCATCATAGAACATTTTGTTCTGTGTTACCATTCCAGGACAGCAAGTAGATTTGTCTACAAAGAAGGTGAGGGAACTGGAGAGCTGAATTATTCAATGACTTTGACTAATATTTATGTAGAGCAGGAACTAATGTATCAGAAATGGGGAAGTTCAAAAATGCTTTAGTTAATTAGACTCCTTTATTTTTTTAGCTCAATTGTGCAGAATAACTATTTGTCTGCTTTGCTTAGGACCTGGGTGAAGGTCTTGATTACTGATATTACAAAAAATAGAACACCACCTAGGTTGGAGCTCTTTGAAGAAATGTGAAGCTTATGAGAATAAAAAATGTCAGTGAAAATCCAAACATACTGGTCATTTACTAAAAGCATTAAAGATCCCATTGAAAGTTACAACAAAGTTCAAAGTAAATTATTATATCCAAGATAGAACTGTAATAAGACTGCTTTGATGTGTTAACTATTTTCCATTTGAATTTAAGACCACTTTTAACTGCGCTATCAAGACAATATAGTATCATGCATTAAACAAAAAGCTGGTGACTTGAGAGTCTCTATTTCTCTTTTATCCTTACAATAATAAACCTACTACTATTTAGATCTTGGAGACTTAATCATACAACAAATGGAGTAGCACCTACAGGGGAGTCTGCATAATTTAGATTTCTGCCCCTGCTCGCCACTAGGGTATAATCATAACGCAGCGTAATTTAGGTGCCTAAGCACCTCCATTGAGATTTTCCTTATTTTCGTCTAGACAGTGGTTATCAGACTTTCGTGGTGTGCTCGACGATTGCTGTAGGGAATATGCTTTTGAAACCAGGATAGATATACCTCATGGACCAGTTAAGGGATATTCGAAGGCCAGTTTAGCTATCTGAGAATTATAGTAGGAAGCAAATCAACTGTTGATCTACTGAGGTTTGGAAATCACCTAAAGGCCCCAACTGGCCATATTCCTCAACTCTGGCTTTAAGATGTGACACAAATGCTAGGCTACTGAGAATGTACTGAACTTTATGAGTGATTTCCTTTTTACTTTTGAATGAAGTAGAGAGCATTTAACATTAGTCCCATACAGTACCATACTTAATCTTTGGTATCTAGGGATGTTTTCTTGGGTGGGAGACAAGGAAGTCTAGCCAAGTCTCCAGGCGTGGAATTTTTAGCCTAGGTCTTTGATGCTGTGGCATTTTGCTGTGCATTGTGAGTCTTTCAAATTACTGTAGTGTTTCTTTTTTTTTAATGAGAAATTTATTACTTTTACTTAGTTATGTATAGTTGGTATACAATATTATATTAGTTATAATAGTTTCAGATATCCAATATAGTGTTTCTTTATTTTTATACCTTACAATGTGATCACCCCAATAATTCTAGTAATCATCCATCATCATAAAAACTTATCACAATATTATTGGCTATATTCTCCTTCACCTTTTTCGCTTAACACCCCACCCCCTTCCTTTTTCTAGTAACCATCCCTCTGGTGTCTGTTTCTATGAGTCTGTTTCTGTTGTTGTTTGTACATTTTTTGTTTTTTTAGATTCCACATATAAGCGAGACCACATAGTATTTGTCTTTCTCTTCATGACTTATTTCATTTAGTATAATACCCTCTAGATCCATCCATATTGTCGCAAATTGAAAGATTCATTCTTTTTTATTGCCGTGTAATATTTCATTGTATACACACCACATTTTCTTTAACGGTCTGCTATTAATAGTTGCTTCCATATCTTGGCTATTGTAAATAATGCTGCAGTGAACATAGAGATGTTTATATATATTTTTGAATTAACATTCTCAGTTTCTTCAGATAATACCCAAAAGTAGGATCTCTGGACTGTATTACCATACAATTTCTATTTTTAGTTTTTTGAGGACCCCCATAGTGTTTTCCACAGCGGCTGCACCATTTGTAGTCCCACCAACAGTGCACAATGGTTCCTTTTTCTCCAGTTTGTGTAATTTTTTTCTGAATACTTCCCCACAAGCAAGGGAAACAAAAGCAAAAAAAAAAGGGGGGGGACTTCATCAAACTAAAAAACACTTGCAAAGCAAAAGAAACCATCAACAAAACAAAAAGACAACCTACTAAATCGGGGAATGTATTTGCAAATGATATATCCAATGAGGGGCTTATATCCAAAATACATGAGAAACACATACAACTCAGTAATAAAAAAAATAAACAACCTGATTGAAAAATGGGCGAAGGAAATTAAAAGACACCTTTCCAAAGAAGACATACAGATGGCCAACAGACATATGAAAAGATACTCCACGTCACTAATCACCAGGGAAATGCAAATTAAAACCACAGTGAGATATCACCTCACACCTCTCAGAATGACTGTTATTAAAAGTCCACAAATGCCTGGAGTGTTTCTGAATGTGATTACACAGCTAATTTTCTTCTTCGCTTGTACCGTGGATACGCTTTCTTTAAAGGAAGCGAACAAACAAACATCGGATGTGTGCGACGGGGCACAGTACCGGAGCGACCTGCTCTTAGCATCACAACAGTGGAAAGCTCTACAATAAGGCAGAAAGATGTGTGCGGCATTTATGAAAATCAATTTAAAATACTGAGCAAATAAATAAAACCCTGTGTTCACAATATTTATAATAACAAAATGCTTTAAAATGTCTTTAATAGTCTATATTTATGTGCCTGAAGAGAATAAAGTTCTGAAAGAAATCGAGACTTAAAAAATTAGGTCCAGTGAGGAAATGCATATATCATATTTAGTGACTTTTATGAAAAATGTCACTTTTATTATTCTCTTGTTTATATAATGCTATAATGCATGTCTTTATTATATCTGGGTTATTTTGGCCTATAATTTGAGCTTTATTCCTGTCTCCAGTTATTATCATCTTATTTTTATATCTCCTTTTACCCCTCTTTCAACTACTTTACATAGTTGAAATAAACCTTTCATATTTTACACTACCCCTTGAAGGCTTCTGAGATCTTTTTCATGAAGAAAGTGTGTGTATGTAAGCATGCACATGTGTTTGGGGAGGAGGATAGTGGTAGCAAGTGAGTAAATAAACAAAGAAATGTTTACAGAAACATATGGGCATTCGAGGCCCTGAACCTCTTACCTGTCTGTACTGGAATGAACAAGTGAATGTGACCAGGAAGAAAGGGGTTCTTAGATTTTACACATATTAAACATATATAGTGAACATACTTATTCATTGGGCTTATTGGATGTGTTTCTTTTTTGTGGAAGAAAATGATTGATAAGATGTGAGCCCTATTTTCAGGGGACTCATGTCCACGAGAAAAGACAGAATAATATACAAGTTATCACCATTCTATGAGATAAGTTCTAGGAATACTTATGCTTAAGCCTGAAGGAAGAATAAGAACTTCGATTAGAAAGGTCCTCTTTGTTATCAAGAAAGCAAAATCAGAAGCAGCAAGAGTAACCTAATCAAGCATCAAGAGACCTTCATAGGAGGAATAGTTTCCTTCTGTTTATGATGGTTAAGAGAAGTTCTGTGGTACCAGATAAAGCAACAGGTAGTGAGGTGAGAGAACCAGGAAGTACACACCCTGATAGATGGAGAGGTGAGGAGGACCAGCATCTACTATGGGGCTCATGAAAGATGGGTAACCCACACTTCTAACCCAGAGAACAACCCTGTGACAAATGCTCCTTCAGGAGATAGTTACAAAGTAGGCACAATGACAGGCAACTAGAATACATCAGGGAAGCAGTCACAAGTGCCTGCCTGCATGGGGCTTCCAACTCCACTAGGAGAAACAGACAGTAAGTAAACAAACAAGTAAACACGAAGGTCCCAGTCATAAATGATGTGATGGAGTGAGCCTGGCAGTAGGACATCAGGAAGTGATAGGTGAGCCAGGAGATACTTGGAAGAAGGGATCCAGTCCTGAGGAGATATAAGGACAGAACAGTCCAGGCAGATATGAAAGACCCTAAAATGGAAATGAACATAACACCTTTAAGGAACTGAAGGAAGGAAGGTGGGTCTGGAGAAAGGTCAGCACAGAGGACGCAGGAAGGAGGGGAAGTCAGAGAGGAGCCAGACCCAGGCCATGGGCTGTGGGGCAGACTGGCTTTTCTAAGTGTGATAGGAAGTATTTGCACAGGGTTCTGCCATGGACCAATGTCAAAGCAAAATGGCTGCACAGAAGGTAGGGTGGTCACAGCGATTCTAATCAGCAACTCCTGCAATCGGTGAAAAGAGACCTCAGCGTAGAACTAGACTCACTTTCAAATACACAGACAGGGAAGATCTATCGCCAAGGAGAGGGCGGAGCTCAGTGCATGGAAAATTATTAGCAGAAACATCAGAAGGAAGGCAGAATCTGGCTAAGCAAATTCAATAGGGTTCTTGCAGAAGGCAGGCCAGGCTGATGAAATATCACGGGCGGGGGATTCAGGACACACCAACTTAGGAGGATTTTTGCTCTTGAGGACCAGTTTCCAGGACAGGACCTCGTCACGAAAGGGCGGGAGTCTGACTACAGTTTGGTCAGGGAGAGGTTGAGTCTTTGTCAGGAACATGATCTGAATATCTTGTTTAAAAGGTCACTTGAGCTACTGGGTGGAAATGGACTGTGGAGAGCAGAAATAGAGCCTCTGAGATCATTGCAGCGGGACAGGTGACAGGCAGCTGAGGTTCCGTGATCTTAAAGAACATGCCGCAGTCATGGAGCACAGATTTGATGCCAAGTCTGATTGAAAAGCTCCAGCACTTTTTATTTTATCCTCTTCCTTATTGGTGATAGCTATGAGCCAGGATATTATATAAGAACTCTGGTGCAGGAGAGGAAGAGGGTGAACTGCTCTTTAAACTAGCTTTCAGACGCTAGCACTTGGGCAAGACAGAGCCAGTCACATGCTGACAGCTTGCTGTGCCCAGACCCAACTGCGGGTCTTTCACATTTGTGGGCCTAGGACAAGAGCACAGATGGATACCCACCTACCATGAACCTAAATATTTAAAGTGAAAGTCAAACCACACACTGCTAAATATATACTTTCATACTTCTGCCTTGACAATCATACCTTCGTGATGCCTGGGAAGGTCAGCTCCAATTTGGAACTCTCAAGACTCTAAGTTCAGTGCCAGAACAGAGGGTCGGTAAGAGTATGAGTGTCCGGTCCTTACTGCCAGCCCACTCTGGCTCCATCGCAGACTCAGCAGAAAGGCCCAAAGAGTCCCAGGAGCAGGCTTGGGACCGTTACTGAAGGAGAATCCCAAAGTCTCAGGTACTGGAGCATGGCCTAGATAGGAGGGTTGTGGATTTGTGGTGGTCTCGTTTCCTTGGCCCCCCACACTCTCCGCACTGTGGAGAGGAGACCACTTTGGACAAGGTAGAGTTGGGTCTCTAAGGCATGGGACCTTGGACAGGTGGTGATTTCATCAGGTCTTAGAGTGGCGTTATCTGTCCAATAAGGAAAGAGTTGAAGTGGGAAGCCACAGAGGACAGGAAGCAGACCAAGTCCCCAAGAAGAACTGTTAAAAAAACAAACAAACAAATGAACAAACAAACAAAAACCCCGAAGCAAAGCATTGGTGTTTTAGTATGGCCACTGTAATAAATCACCACAAATGTGAAAGCATAAGACAACAGAGAACTGTTCTCTAAGGAGAACAACTCTCTGGAGGCCAGATCTGAAATTAGAGTCACACGGCCAAAGTCGAGGCCTCAGCAGGCCTGCTCTTCCTCCGGTGGCTCTGAGGGGAATTGGCTCTTTGCTTCCTTCAGCTTCTGGTGGCCGCTGGCATGGTTCGTCTCGTGGGCACATCACTCCAGACATCAAGGCCAACCCCTTTTTGGGCCCATCTTTATATCTACTGTCTTTGTGTGTTGAAATCTCTCTTTTCCTCCATCTTTCAAGGATATACATAATTCATTGCATTGAGAACCCACTTGAAAAATCAGGGATCATCTGCCCACCTCAAGCTTTTTAATTTAATCACACCTGCATAGCCCCCGTTTCCCTGCAAGGCAACGTTTATAGGCTCTGGAGGTTAGGACCTGATGATATGTGAGCCCATCATTTGGCCTGCCACAGCATCTTTATTGTCTGATAATTCAAGGTATACTTTGGGCAAAAAAAGGATTTTAAGAATATAGCTTTTGAAGGAAAAGCAGACTTATCGTGTGGCTTAACATGGAGAGAAATATTTTCACCTTGGACGTTCTAAAGACAGTCACCAGTGATGACGAAAGCTTTCTGTGTGGTTGTCCTCCTCGATAGTCCGGGAGGGAGGCTGAGGGCAGATGACTGAAGAAGAAAGTGTTTCTAGCCAACTTTTTTCTAATTTTGTTTACATTATTCAGTGCTATTTTTATTTGGGACGGGCAGCTGGCAAACCACACCATGTTCAAAAGAAATTATTTGAACATTTTTTTTAAAAGGTGAGTGTACTCAATCAAATAAGCAAGGCCTGATAACAAGCTTTTATCCTGAGAAGTTGACATTGGAGTCTTGAATTTAATTCAACATTTCAATTAACCTCAAAAACATTTATTGAGAGACCTCTAGATGTGAGGCACTGGGCTTTGGAAATAGAAAAATAAATTATACTTCATGCATATTGCCCAAGAGCTCACAATTTAGCATATGAGAAAAACACAAACAAACAATTGAGAAAATGAAAATGCAATGTGTTAAGTCCTGTGAGAGAAGTTTTGAAGTGCTGGGGATAAAGGTCCAAAAGGAGAAAAAAGAGAACCAAGAAAAGTGTCTGACACCCAAAGAGCACTCAATGAACACGTAAGGGAATGGACCACTGCCCATTCCTTTCCGACCCACCCCAGGTTCTACCTACCATCATCTGTTTCCTGAACTACTCTAGCAACGTCCAAATTGCCCTCCTCATCCCCCCAAATTCATTTTCCATGCAGGAAATCCAGCTCTTATCTGTCTAAAATGTTCTAATTATTTCCCACCAGATAGCGAATCATATTCCATCTACTTGCCCTGGCCTACCAGGTGACATGACTTGCCCCTGCCTATCCTTGGATTGTTGCCTGTATTCATCTTTCTCCAGCCACACTGGCCTTCTTTCCCCTCCTGGAACCTCCAAGTCCATCCCTGCCTCAAGGTCTTTGCCCTTGCATTTCTCTTATTCTCCATCAGCCCCTTCTTTTCATCCAGCCTCTGCTCAGATGGCCCCTTGTAGAGGAACAATTCTGATCCAGATCTAATTTTTTAATAAGAAATATCAATTTCCAAAGCAATCACCTGCATTTATTTATTTTCTTCCTTTATAATTGAAATGTAATTTCCTGGATGCAGGGACCTTGTTTGTCTTAGGCTACTTCTCCCCATTTCCTGTCACACGATGGACATAAACTATTGCACCTGGCATGATATGGAAATTCAAAGTCTATAAGCTCGAAGTCAGGGCCTGGAGAACAAGAATTTCTAGAAAAATAAACAGCAGCCCTAGTTTTCTAGGTATGGGCTATGTTATTACCCCAAGACTTTAAGAGTAGTGTTAAAAGTTAATCCTGCAAAGGCAGTAGTGCATAGCTGTGGTGCCTTCATGAAGGATGATTTTAGTGTTATTTCCAGACTCCTAGGCTAGTCATCAAGCTAGATTATGACACAGGAGTAAAAATGAACTTAAAAAAATAA
>PVJD01017180.1:0-18371 GCA_004026545.1 Mormoops blainvillei
GACTACTTGCTAACCAAACCTGTGCTTTTAGCCCTATAGCTTCCTCACAGGTGAGAGGGTGAACGTGTGCCTTGCACTGAGACTTTTAAAAAACTCTCAAACAACAGCCTTGCCTTTCCCAAGGTCCGGGAGCTGCAGACAGAGCTCATTTCTGATGTGTATTGGCCCAGAGCCACGTGGAGGCCTGGAATTACTCTCTGACCAGCGAGAGTGACTCTGTCAAAGCCCATCCATCTCTGAACGTCCTCTAGCTCTGGTGCCCTGGAAGAACCGGAGTCTCTGTCACCCCCTCAGGATGGAGGCTAACAGCCATCGTTCTAATTTTTTAAAGGTATTTCTTAATTTAGGATCTGTGTCCCACTAGAAGGACCAGAAGAGCCCTCTTCCCAGGAAGGGAATGATGCCTTCTCACTTCCCCTGCCCCAGACGGACTGACTGACAGATTCCCTGACCAGGGAGATAACCGCTGATGGTCATCCCAGCTGACTGGAGGGTCGGGGGCAAAGTCCCTCAAAGTTCTCAAATGCTTTCATCAGGCTGTCCGGACCCCCTCTCGACGTGAGCGACAATATGTGGCATGTTTAAGTGCTGGGGCTCTGAGGTCAGGCTGCCAGGAGGCAGAATCTGGAGCCTTCTTTATCACTACCTATATGTATTAGACCAGTCTCCTACCACCTTCAAGCCTTTGCTTCCCCTCTGTAAAATGGAGATAAAGAATAGCATCTACTTGCCCTGGCTGGTGCGGCTCAGTGGACTGAGTGCCCGCCTACAAACCAAAGGGTCGCCCGTTGGATTCCGCAGTCAGGGCACATGCCTGGGTTGCAGGCCATGTCCCCAGTAGGGGGCGTGTGAGAGGCAACCACACATTGATGTTTCTCTCCCTCTCTTTCTCTCTCCCTGCCCCTCTTTCTAAAAATAATTACATAAAATCTTTTTAAAAAATGTTTAGAAAAAGAGTAGTATCTACTTGTCAGGCCTACCGTAAGTAATGTGTGTGTAAAGCAGGTAGTACACGTAGCATTTGTGTATTCATTCATTGAACAAAGATGCTTATCTAGTGAATCTATGACAGGCTGACTCCAAGAGCGAGATTATCAGGGAGTCAGGGAAAGAAGTCATTTCAGTTCTGCAAATATTTAATGAGCACGTCCTACATGCTTGTGTGAACCCAGCTATCCTCCCAAATATGTTAACCATATAATCCTATTCAGCTCTCGGTGAAGCTCTGTGAAGTATGAAAAGCACGTCAAAGATGGGGAATGTGAGGTACAGAGAAATTAAATAGTATAAACTTTGTTAGGGTGGAGAGTATCTGCTTTATCGTGCCCTCCAGTGCCTAGCACAGCCCGTGGCACACATGAACTCAAGTGTTTGTCAAGTGATGGAATGAACTCCATATTCCTGAAGCAGGTTCCTGACACACCTGTGCATTTCACATGCTTCTTCTTCTACGTGCAGCCCCCTGCAGTTTCCACTTTATTCCCCTGGGAAACTCCTACTCATCTATAAGGACACAGCTTAAAAGCCCTCTCCTCTACAAACCTATCACTAGCTCCACGGCAATCTGGCAGAGCCCCCTTTTAAGTAAAGCTCGTAGAGCAGTTGTCCATACTCTTTTCGGTGGCCATGATCAGACTGTGAGCTCCTAGAGACAGGGACTGATCCTGACTCTTTCCTCTTCAAAGCGCAAGCTCCCAGTTCATAACTGACCATCACTCGCTGTGATCGTCAGCCTAAATGAATGAATGCGATCCCGGAAATGCTAACGGCGGGACTAAGCACAGGCTTCTTGGCTTCCACCTTCGGTACTCGCCCACTCTCTTTCACCCCACCCTGCTGGTCTCAGAGGCCCACACCCAGAGCTGAGTGGTACTGACTAGGAGTGTCTTCTGGGCACACGTGGCTATCTGTGATCTGGAGATAGAGACCACAGCCCTCCCTCACAGCCCCCTTGTACTCAAAATGCATTCCAGCTCCGTGGAAACACCTTCCCTTCCCCATAGTTCAAAGCTGTTCTTCCTTGCCCAGAATGATTTTGCCCCCTGTTCATTCACACGATCCAGCTCAAGGGTCTCCTCTTCCACGAAGACTTCCTCATGGGGTCTCCCTCCCCCTTCTCCTCTCCCCACTCAGGCTGTGATCCCAGCCATTCTTTGTTGACTAGTTGAGGTCCTTGAGCCCCTAGGAGTTTTCCACCAGCGAGCCTGCCACCCAGCTCGCTCTGCATCCTTCAGAGTGCTGGCGCTCAGCAAATGGACATGGCAAGCCATGCCTACAGCCTGCCTGGGTCGATCCAGTGTTTTCTGTGCCCCCAGCAGTACTTTGAAAGGTTTTTATTTAAGTTACCAACACTGAAAATTCTTAAGATCTTGCATAAAATAGCTTTCCCCCCATTATTTGAGAAATGGAAAGGTCTAGGCCCTTATTTCAACGTGACGAACGTTCCCTAAAGCTGAGTAGTAGCTGCTTCCTTTAGGCAGGGTCTGTTCTCTACGGCGTGCCACAGTGCCCACCGCTTCTTGACTTATTGTACCCATTTGCCTGGCCCTAAAGACAAATGAGTTTGAGACCCTGCTATATGCGAGAGAAAGGTGCTATGGAATGAGTGTGGAAACGCAGACTAGGGAGTGTTTGGGTGGGGCCACGCCGCTGTCCTTCTCCACAGGGACTAACTCATGAATTGTGGGTACCAGGCCCAGGCTGGATGAGATAGAAATAATCTATTATTTAATATGTGCTTACTGTAACGTGCTTGCATTATCTAACGTACCCCTCCCATCATTCTTATAAAGTAGATTGCATATTTACTCCCATTTTACAGGTGAGGAAACTGAGGCTTGGAGGGGTTAATCAACTTGCCAAGATGGAACACCTAGCAAGTGGTAAGGCTGTGATGGACCCTGAGCCACCGTGGCTTTGCAACCCAGACTGGATGCTACCATGTCCCAACACAGTCATTTATTTCCCCCCTGCACAAAGAGGGCTTTCCCCACTTAGCCCATCCACATTGATCTCCTGCGCTCCGTCACATCACCCTGCTCATTTCCTCCATGGCACTTCCACAGCTGGGTATTAACCTGCTTTGTCTGGTACTGTTTGTTTATTTTTTGTCTGTTCCCCTCCCCCAGCACTGGACCATAAGCCAGATTCCCTGTGTGTTCAGTTCACCACTGAACCCCCAGTGCTTAACACAGGGTTTTGTTTTTTTTTTTAAGATTTTATTTATTTACTTTTAGAGAGAAAGGAAAGAGGGAGAGAAACAACACTGACGCGCAATCAATTGCCTGTTGCACGCCCCCAACCAGGAACCTGGCCTGCAACCCAGGCACGTGCCCTGACTGGGAATCAAACCGGCGACCTTTCAGTTCGCAAGCCAGCACTCAAATCCCTGAGCAACACCACCCAGGGCAGCACAGTTTTTGATACATATACTCAGTACATATTTGTCAAATGGATACATTTAACCCAGTCCCAGAACTGGGGGCACAGAAGGACACAGAAGAAAGAAGGCGAGGACAGGAGAAGTGCCTCTTGATCTAGCGGCCACCAAAAGAACATAAACAGTGCAGGTCACCAGCTGCCCGTGGTTTCAGGCTCTTCTACATCAGTCTCCTGAGCATACGCGGTATACAGTAAACGCTTAATGCATGCTCACTACACCTGTTCCGACACGCTGAGGCCGTGGCGTCAGCATGAGAATGCCGTCCTCGTGCCCCTGGCTCCTGTGGGCATCATTCCTGCTGCTGAGCCTTCTGTGTGCCTCGCTTAGGCCACAGCCTCACCTCCGTTCTCCCTCCTGACTCTCGCAGGAGCTGTGGGACCTGAGCAGGGCTGGTATCACCCTTAGGGAGAGCGGCTGGCCCGACATGGCACCGCTGGTAGGGGACCCTCCCCGTCTGACTCTGAATCTCATGCTCTTTCCACCTCCCATGGTCAGACTGTCACCCTCCGCCCCTCCTGGGTGGAGCCCGGGCCCAACTTGTGCTTCCCACAGGGTCAGGAGGTGAAGGCTCAGCCTGGCCTGGGAAACAAACAAAGAGACCACCAGGAGGATGCCCTCTCCTCCCACCCCAGAAGCTTCTCAGAGATTCCCACAGCCCAGCCAGCCGCCCCTTTCCCCCACCTCCCACCTCCCCGTTTCTCTCCACTGACGGTCACCAGGGCTGAAGCTGAGCTGGAGTTTGGTGACCCAACTGAGCCTGGGGCAGTTGCCGTGTGTCAACTGTATCTTACTCAAGTTGTAAAACTGAATGCAAATATAATAAACTTATCAAAATATAAAAAGTATTCAAAATTCATAAAGCTAAATAAGCAGTAAAGAAATTTAGATAATTAAACTCGGATGTTCTTTGTAAGTTTGTAGCATTTATCCTTGTGAAACAGAAGTACACTTAATGAAATATACTTCTACTTAAGCTTAAAAGTACATAAAGACCTTTGGGATACCAATGTCTTATCGGTCTACAGATTCACTGGGCCTAGAGCGAGACCCCAAAGTCCTTGACCTTCCAGGGAGTCTTATTAAGTAACACATTATCTCTTTCTCTCTTTTTTTTCTCTCTCTCTGGCTTTCCACAAGCCCATGAGGTAGGTGCTTCTTTTGGCTTCTACCGATGAGACATCTGATGCTCAGAGAGGCTAGGTGACTTGCTTAGGGTCATGCAGTCAGTTAGCAGCAATGCTGAGACTTGGGCTCAGGCAGTCTGACTCCAAAGCCTGTACTTGGGGTAGCTCAGGCGGGGTGGGTGGGTGGGGCTTATATCTCCAAACTCCTTAAGCCCTGTGCCCTGTTAGCTACTGACCACAGGGTTGGCAGGATCCCAGGCTGGTGCACCCCTCTACTCACATCAAAGGGCCTCATACTTCAAAAGCGGCTGGAGGAGAGATGCACAAACCCGGCTGGGTATGCGGGAAGCCCTGGAGAGTTAATACGATTAACCAGAGACCCAGTGGGGCAGGAAGAGTCTTCAGGGAGCAGATAATTCAATGGAATACATTCCCACCCAACAGCTACCCTCAGAACCTTTCATTCTATGTCTGCTAACAGATCCTCTAGACACATGGGAATTAGGGATGAGATGCAGGCTGTGCCACATGCGTGCCCATTTGATAGCTGGACAGATGTGTTGGAAACCAGGTTTTACAAATGTTATGCCAGGCATAATGCTGGGTGCTTTGGACACATGCCTCACGTACAACTCTAAGGAGCTCCTTTTAGGTTGTGTTCTGTAGATGTGTTTACTGATGAGAACAATGAGGTTTGAATTGCATAAATACTTGCCCAGGGCCAAGCCGGTGCTAAGCAGCTGCGCTAGGTTTGGAGTCCAGGTCTGTTTTGACTCTAACCCTCATCCTGCACCCCATCATTCAGGAGGGGACAAACAACTAAGAAGACCGCAGGCTGTTCTGGTCTTTGCTTCACTCCGGGGTGAGGGCAACAGGTTCAGGAGGTAGCACCACGCCTGTTTGCTCGCATCTTCGGGGAACAGGGACTGCGTAATCCGATGCTGAGATAATGTTCTCATGATTCGAAATGTCATAAAATCACAAGGCCGCCCCCCACCCACCTCATCCTGTGTCTCTCATATCCTTCCCCCCATACACCAAGCATTCTTTCACCTGAGTACCCCCATGACAGCTGACACCCCTCTGAGACCCCCCTGTGCTGTTTCAGGGCCAGAGGACAAGGGTTATGAGGTCTGAAGGAGGCTATGCATCTTCAGCTCCAGTCTCGGCCACACTAATTTCCCTCCTAGAGGAGGCCCCAGTCCAACCCTCGTTCCCAGCCTACTTCTGGCTCCCAGCGCCCGTGCCCTCCCCACTCCCACCCCCTACCTCAGCTCTCCATTTCAGTCCTCCCTGTGGACAGCACCCCTTAGAAACCTGTTCCTTTCCCACTGGTGAGATCTAAGATCCCATGACCCTTTTTCTGCCTGTCCCTGCCTCTGGTCCTGAGCTGCCCTGAGCAGGGCTGGGGGCACTGGTAACAGATTGAGACGGGGAATCCTGTTGGGGACCCCAGCCAAGGAAACTGCCCCATCACCGCTCAGGGCAGAGAGGGGGAGGGGTGAGGGTACTGGTTAGGTTTGTGGTTTGTGTGTGGTTGGGGTTGGGGGGGAGGCAGGAAGCCAGCCCAATCAGCACAACCCACCCCTTTCTTAGGGTCCATACATCATGCCCCCATCACCCACCTTGTCTTAAACTCTGAGCTTCCAGGGAGCCCCTGCACTCAGGGCCCTGGTACAACAGGTGATGCTAACAAATGAGGCTGAAAGGGTACTTATCACAGAGCTTGCTTTCCTAGGGAAGGTTGGTTTTGTCATCTGCAGGCAGCTGAGGCAAAGAGAGGAGCACTTGGAGTCAAAGAGTGCCCTTCAGCGTGGGAGCCTGCCTCTGGTTTTGCTTTCGCGTTTGTGGAAAACGGTCTCAACTGGATGTGTATGGGGCGGTACCCAGTCCCACCTGCGACGCCTGGCACTGCGAGGGCACAACCTGGACGCTGGAGGAGGCTGGCGAAACGGCAGGACCGCGTCTGCTGGGGGGTGAGCTGGCTGCTCCGTAGGGCACTGGCGGAGGCCCAGGCGCCCGCCCCCGTGGGAAAGCGCGAGGACCACGACCCAGCCACTCTGCCAGTGAGCCGAGCGGACTGCGACCAGCGAGAGGACCGGGGACGGGAGAGGGCGGGGGCGGCGGTGAGTGTCTCCGGGCCTGGCGGGCGGGCGGGGCCGTTGTCGCTGGTCTGAAGCGCGGCGGGGTTGCCTCTCCCAGGCCCCACCCGGAGCGCGCTGCGGGTCGTGCCCGACGTGTCTGCCGCGCCCACCCCTTGGCGCTGCTCTCAGGCAACTCCTTAACCTTGCTGTCTAGCCACTGGGTCCCGGACGCAATGCTCCACGCAACAAAGGGTGAGCCCCAGCCCGAGCTGGTTGGTCAAGGCTTTAGGTTCAGCTGGAAGTGTCCCCCTCCTACCTATCCCGTCTCCACTTGGGGCCTCTGACCAGTAGCCTCATTCCCCTGCTGTTGCTGGGGAGGGGCGGTGTGTGCGACTTGTAAACTGTGGGGGGTGGAGGATGAAGTTATAGTTCAAGGCCATCTGCAAAGCCCCCACTTGGTGCCAGGTTGGCTCCAGGGTGGGTCACACACAGCACTGTGGCCTTTACGTCCCCAACGGTGCTTTGTATACCCACGGCCCCTGGGCTCAGAGAAAGCAAAGGTTCTTTTCCCTCCACCTCACTTGCCCCGGGGGGAACCCAGTCTACAAAAGCCATGGCCACAATTTGTCAGAGCTCACCCAGGGACAGACTGGTCATACACACTTTGCACAGTTATCTCACATAATGCTTGTAACTCTGCAGAGTGGGTACTGAGAGGTGATGCCATTTGCTAGAGGCCATGGCAACCACAGCTGGAGTTACCTTGAGGCTAATTAAACATAAGTTACAGGCACTTCCAAGGGCCCCTGACCTAATTTGTATTTACATTTTTGTATTCTTTCCTTTAAAAGCCCCATGCCGCAACAGTATGAGGCTCAGGCCCCGTAACCAGTGATGTTCCCTGAGTCTGCCTGCTGTCCTCTACCACTCTGCCCAGGGTGGGTGGAGGCAGGGGTTTGCAGGGGGCCTGGCTGTCTAGGCCCGGCAGGGAAGGAAGGGCATCCAGACGAGGTCAAAGGGCCCATATGACCTCAGCACGATCCTGGGCTTCCTGGGACTCCAAACAGCCTGGCACACCCCCCCGCCCTCTGCCCTCTATGGCAGGACACAGCTTGGGCAGAGCTCTTGTGTGACCTTGGCTCCTCTCTGGGGTTCAGTTTCCCTCATCAGAGGAAGGGGCAGTTATTATAGGAGCGACTGCAGAAACCTGGGTCAAAGTTGGAAGGAACAGAAGAAAGAGGCTCTGGAAAGCTGCTGGGTCCTACTGTCCTGCCGGTTTTCCATTCCTCCCCCACGACTCCTATGCCCATCAAGCCAAACCACTGTGCCCTGATACTCTGTCTGGACACCAGTCCCCACTAATCCCTTTCCAACTGCAGCATCTTCTCACAGTCAAGGTGCCCGCAGCGCTGCCTCTTCACAACTCCCCGACTTCCAGTCACTCTTCACTGCCAAGAGCCCTCGTGCAGCTTGGGTTGTGAGACACTCCATGCTGCCGAATGGGTTCTAGCCCTTACTGACTCGCGGCAACCTTTGACGCAGCTGAAATGCTTCCCAACCCCTTGGCTTTTGAGTCACCAAGCTTCCCTCCCACCTCCTGGCCGCTGCTGCTCAGTGCTCCATCCTCTTAGCTTCCTCCCCCTCTCTAGTCCCCCACCCCTGCTCTGATGGCTCCCCTCCCCTCCCACTATATGCTTCTCCTGGAGGGTATCACCACCTGAGGCTTTAAGATGGTGCGCTGCCTTTCTCTGCCCCACACCCTTCCTCTGAGCCTGCGGCCCCTAATCTACTGCTCAGCCGAGCATCTCCTGGTGCCCCCTCAGGGGCATCTTGAGCAATGCCAAGCCCAGACTGAGCTCTCTCTGTGTTCCTTGCCCAGTGCTCCTACTTCACTCAAGCCCCTCCCTCTACCCAGTTACTCAACCTGACATCCTGATTTCACCTTCCCCTCAACACCCCAACATCTAATCCAATACTCACCTCTTGATTCTGCTTCCAAAGTCATTCCCTAGAGCTCACCTGCTCCTCTCCGTCTCCTCTGTTCCCAGCCATCGTAGTCTCTCGCCTGGACAACTACAATGGTCTCCCTGCTGGTCACCCTGCCTCCACCCTGCTCCCACCCCTTCCACCTACTCCCACAGGAGCTGCTGCCCTAGAAGGGCCCGCAGCATCTCCCCTCACTGGAACCTTTCAGAGCCTCCTGCTGCCTTTGGGATCGAGCATAAGCTCCCCAAGCCCTGGCCTGGGTGTCTCATTGCTGTCCAGGTACGGCAGCCTTCTTTCTGTTCTGAGGTTTGGTGAGCTGGTTCTCACTTCCTGGCCTTTGTCCCTGCTGTCCCCTCTGCGTGGAATGCCCTTTCTCCCACTCTGCCTGGCAAACCCCTGTTCGACTTTAATTCTTCACTGAAATATGATCTCCTTGGAGAGGCGCTTCCCGGCTACCCTGTCTAAAGCTTTTATACACCCTCGGAGCACCCTGTATTTTCCCTTCGGAGCACTCATCCTCAGTTGTAGCTCATCTTTACTTGTGGGGTTATCGATTCATGTCTGCCTCCTTCACCAGACTGTAGGTTCTATAAAGGCTGTCAGGTTTACCCTCTGTATTGCTCTGCACCTCTGCCCTTAGCAAAGAGGGGGCACCAAGGAAATACCAGCGGTGGGGAAGAGAGACCAGCTGCCGAGGCTGTCCTCCTACATCTGTCCAGCAGGTGGCCCCCCAGGACAGCACTTCATCAGTCCTCAGCTAGGACAACTCCCTCCCCCATCCCAGGGCCCCAGCTGGAGATCCAAGGGGCAGGTGCGGAGCCAGACTGTCCCTCTTTGCCTCCCTGTCCCACAGAAACCGCGCACGTCTCTTGATTTGCTGAAACTCGTGGCTCCGCATTGTGGTTATTTTTACCAGCGTCTACCAGAGGGGCTAGTGGCAATTTGAAACCAGAGACAAAAATCTAATCTATTTATTTTTCCTTGGTGCCTGTTCAGAGCCCATTAAACCAAACAAGCAGTGGGCAAACAAAATGACTTCACTCTACGGAGAGGCTGTCCTTCTGGTAGTTCACGTTAAGGCTTTGGAGCCCAACTGCATGGGTTCTAATCCTGGCTCTGTTGCTCACTAGTTGTGAGACTTTGGACAAATTACTTAACCAACAGTGCCCCATTTTCCTCTTCTGTAAAAGAGAGAGCACTGCCTGCCTCATAGGGCTGTTTTGAGTCTGGAATGAGGAAATACATGAAAAGTATTTAGAACGGTGCCCGGTGTGTAGTAAATGGTCAGGGAATGACAGCTTTCATTGTTGAGCAATTCTTTACGCTCTACTGGAACCCTCAACCCCAGACATGGGAGCGATGCCCTCTGTTGTACAGGCTTGAGCATGGCAGGTGCACACACACACAGGGCAGCAGATGCAGGAACAGCATGACACTCTCCCGGCTGCAGCTTAGGCAGGCCCAGGTGCCTCTCTCCCCAGAACAGGGGAGTCTGGCAGATGCCCTGTCACCTTCCTGGCACTGTGTTTTCTGCACTCGGTGCCATTGGCTTGGCGGGACAGGTTTCCATGGCAGCGGGCGACCAAGCCTGCAGGCAGGGAAAGTGGCCGGTGTTGGCTGAGCTCCCTGGCTTTTTAGAAGGGGGTGGCTACCTGCCAAGGCCCAGGGCCTTCTGCTGCCGAGGCAGTCAGCTGGCCGGGGAAGTCTTGGCCACACCCAGAGCCCAGTGTAGCCTCCTGCCCCGGGAACTGGGAGGCTGACCCAGCCACTCACTTGTGGGTGTTTCCCTAGCCCCCGGCATATGCTCCTTTTGCCCATTCTTCACATTCTACTAGAAAAACCTGGCATGAGCCTTTCTCCTCTGTCCTACTGTGAACCCCTTAAGGTTGTACTCAGCACATAATAGGCCTCTCTTGCATGTTTATGGGGTGAATGAATCAATAAAAATGAGTTTCCACCTTGGCAATTGGCTGGAGCATTGCCCCATACACCAAAAGGTTGCAGGTTTGATTCCCAGTCAGGGCACATACCTAGGTTGTGGGTTTGATCCCCAGTTGGGGTGCATATGTGAGGCACCCAATCGATGTTTCTTTCTCACATGATGTTTCTCTCTCTCTTTTCTTTCCTCTCTCTCTGAAATCAATAAACATATCCTCGGGTGAGGATGAAAAAAGAAAATGTGTTCCCTCTCATCACCTTCAAGAGAGTAAAGTTGTGAGACATAACCGGGTTTGACCTAGAGATGACCTGTTAACCCACCAGCGTGTATTTGGTACCTACTGTATGCCAGCCACTGCTCTAGGTGGAGCCAAGATCTCCAGCCTGATAGACATGCTCCTGCTCTCGCGAGCTGACATCCTGGTGCGGGGAGAAAGACAGTAAACAAACGAGCAAACAGAACGTGAACAATACAGATAATGATGAATGCTGCGCTGAGTATTATAACAAGGCCACGTAACAGCGAGAGAGGGAGTAGCCGCTTCGGGTGGGGGCAGCCAGGAAGGTCTCTCCAAGGAGGCAACATCTGAGCAAAGACCTCAGAGGAGGGAAGATGTGGAGGAAGAGCATTCTAGGAAGAGGGAGCAGCAAGTGCAAGGATCCTGAGGAGGGACCCCAGTTGGCCAGCTTGAGGAAATGAAAGAAGTTAGTGACCTGGGAGAAGCTAGGAGAGGAAGAGAGAGAATGAGGAACAAGCCGGTGAGAAAAGATAGGGGTTTGCAGGGGAAAGCAGGGCCCCTGATCAGGAGACTTAGCATGCTCACCTCCAGGGCCCTTCCGGGTTTTCCTGATCCCCTGCACGGGGCAGTTTATTCCCTTCCTGCCATCCCCACCCCCCACTCTGGGCTCTCCCTCTTTCCCTACAAAACAGTGGGCACTTTCATCACCTCACTGCCTCCTGGCAGCAGCATCTCCGTGCACCCCCTTCAGAGATTTGGGGTGGGGGGATGACAGGTTGGGAGGTGAATGGGGGGGCCCCAGATCTTAGGAGACTTGGCTACAGCTTTCTAAATGTCAAATGTCAGCTAGGTGTGAAGTCAGAGCCAAGAGACCAGCTTCCTGGGGGGTAGGCGGGGTGCTGAGTGATGAGAGAAAGAAGGGTTTCATTCTCCTCGTGACCCCCTTGGGAAAGAACCCCACGGGGTGTCTGGTGGCAGAATAACAGTTAAGGCCTCTTTTGGTCCTGGAGATTCCCACAGGCCTTTGAAAGCCCGAGGGATGTAGAGTTGGAGAAGAAGTTTGGGGGTGGGGGTTTGAGATGGCATTCCTTAAATATTTGAAAGGAAGAGATACATACATGCACCCTGGTGGTCCCATGGTTTGGGGAACAGGACCAGCTGGGGTCTGAGGAGAGCGATGGGGTGTGGATGTCAGGTTCATGCTAGGAGTAAGGACATCCTAACACCCAGCACCGCTGGGCAGGGAATCTCCCCAGGGAGTTAGATCCACGGAGGATTCAAGTCAAGCAGCAACCTAGTGGCTGACACAAGGCTCTGGAGTCAGAGAGGGCTGGGGACACCGGGCAAGTTCTACAACCTATCCGTGCATCAGTTCCTTCGTTCGCACAATGAGGGCAGTAATGAAATATGCTTTCCAAAAGTGAGGAGTGAGATCATGGATATGAAGCACTCAAAAACACCCCATAGCTCTGGATGGGTAGCTCAGTTGGTTAGAGCATCGTCCTGAACCCTGCGGGTTCAATCCCTGGTCAGGGCACATACAAAAATCAACCAATGAATGCATAAGTAAGTGCAACAACAAATTGATCTCTCTCTCCAATCAATAAATAAAAATAAAAGAAACCCCATACAGGACAGGAGTACTGCATTATTGCATGAGGTGGGGTGTTGGTTAAATCCTTACCATGGAAGGAAACCCATGGGACTCATTCCGACAGTGCCCCAAAGTTGTCTGAAGTTTGTCACCTGCCACCAAATGGGCACTTTGTCTACCTACCCACCAGATGGTGTCTAGGAAGAGTATCTTGTGTTTATATGCAAGGCAGAAATTACTTACCCATTTTATAGATGATGAAACCGAGGCCCAGAGACCGGAGAGGTTCACTGACCTGCCCAGTGTAGACTTAGTAAGGCAGGAACTAGATTTGGGGTTGGAGCTGTGGAAACCTGGCCAGGGGCTCTGTCCCCGCAACCTGTCTGCTCATGGCCCTTATCAAGCCTGATCCCTTGGCTCCCGCTTAGAGAGGCTGCCTGGCTGTCTTCCCAGGAAGAAGGTGGGGTCAGGGGCACCAGGCAAAGTTTTTAAGGAAACTCCCTTTCTGCAGGGCCAGGTGTGGAGGCCCCTTCCCTGTCTTTGCCCCCAAAAGGAGCCCCTGCCTGGGGCTTCTTGGGCCTTTGATAGTGGACAGAGTACAGCAGGGTTTGGCATCAGCAGAGCCATCCTGGGATGAGCGACATCGCCTTTCCGAACCTCAGCGCTTTGGGAGGTGGGAGTGGCATCTGCTTCTCAGGTTGCACGGGAATAGCCCACATGATAATTTCGAGAAAGCCCTTGGTAACCGGAAAAGCCCTTTACAGACCTTGACTTCAAGCTTGGCATATAGTAGGTACTCAGGACTTGAATTTCTTCGTTATTCCTCTGCCCAAAACCGCCTCTTGGAGTGGAAGCTGCTGCCCTGTTGTGGTTGGAGTGTTGGCCTGGCCAATGATACAAGCATTTATTAAGCTCCTAACATATGCCCTGGGCTGGAGCACAGAGATGAACAGCGTGAATTGCTCTGGCATCTGGGAACTCATTGCTTAGTGACAGAGGGGCAGGCAAGCCAAGGAACCCTGCCAGGGGTGGCAAACCTGATGGTTGCTGCTCCGAGCTCCCATCCAGGGAACTTGCTACAGGATGCACTTAACTGCCTGTCCCCAGCTGCCACACCTTCAGGATCCACTGCTGCATTCACAGAGGCCACCACCTCCCTGGGCTGATCCTGGCCAGTGGTTGAGCCCAGTGGGGGTCCTAGAGCCAGGCCCCAGTTGCCAAATGCAGGACTCCTTTAATGAGCATCCTTTGCTCTGGTGTCCCGTTAGCCTGGTTAAGACATTCTCAAGGCCACACCTGGTCTAGGGCTCTTCCTTCCAAGGCCCCTTGCTTCCCTCATCCTTTCACAGGTGCCAGACCTGCAACATGGTGTGAAGGCTCTCCCCACTGAGCCCTGCCCCTGTCTTTCACAGGCACTTTGCCAAGAAACCTCTTGCACTGCTAACCTGCCTTGGTGTCTGCTCTCCAGAGCATCCGAACTGACACATGGTGTAAAGTGCCACATGCAATGACGGGGCGCTTGGTTATTATGAGCAGAGCCTTACTGCCTGCAGTTTTGGGGCAGACCAGAGGGGACATCAGCTCTCTTGTTCAGTTGCTGGCACCAGAGCAGTGCAGCCAAGTGTTGAGGATAGAGAAAGGTGGACTTTTAAAATTTTTTAAATTTTATTTATTTATTTTTTTATTTAAGATTTTATTTATTTATTTTTAGAGAGACAGAAGGGAGGGAGAGAAACATCATGTGTGAGAGATACATCAGTCAATTACCTCTCCCACTCCCCCAACTAAGGACCTGGCCTGCAGCCCAGGCACGTGCCCTGACTGGGAATTGAATCTGGGACCTTTTAGTTCATAGGCGGGCACTCAATCCCCTGAGCCACACCAGCCAGGGCCTGATTTATTTATTTCATTTTAGAGACAGAGGAAGGGAGGGAGAAAGAGTGTGAGAGAAACATCATTCGGCTGCCCCTTGCATGTACTCTAACTGGGGACCAGGCCTGCAATCCAGGCATGTGCCCTGACTGGGAATCAAACTGGTGATTTTTAGGGGTGATGCCCAACGAACTGAGCCACAGCAGTCAGGGTGAGAAAGGTAGGCATTTTAAGTATTTATTTATTTATTTATTTATTTATTATTGATTTGAGAGAGAGACGGAGACATCAATTTGTTGTTCCCCTTATTTATGCATTCTTTGGTTGCTTCCTGTATGTGCCTTGACTGGAGATCAAGCCTGCAACCTTGGCATATCGGGACAATGCTCTAACCAACTGAGCTACCTGGCCAGGGCAAGAAAGGTGGGCTTTGATGTCAGGGAGTCTGGTGTGACCCCCAGCTCTGCCTCCTACCAGCTGTGTGCCCTGGGTCAGGTTGGTTCATCTCCCTGAGCCTCAGTTTCCTCATCTGCTAAAGGAAGACAAGCTGACTCCTCCTTCCTGGGTGGGGTTGAGGTTTCGGTGAGTTAATGCACCTGAACTTCTGCAGACTAAACTCGCAGTGTCTCTTGTCCTTGGAGGAGGAAGGCCAGGAAGGGGAGGGGCAAGATGCCCTCTCTGAACCACTGCTTCTATCCTCAGAAAGCACACTGAGTGTGAGGGCTGCATGTGCTCCTCTGGTACTTGGCCAGCACGCTCTTAAAAGGAGTTGACATCACCTGGTTCCCTGCCATCCTCAGGTGGGAACATTGACCCCTGGGTTGGTGGGTGGGAACCGGCCAGAATCTTGGTACAAGAGAGGCGGCTGAGTTGAGTTGGCCCATTGCAACTGGAAGAGGACGTCAGAGTCACTTGACTCACTGCTTCCCAAACACCAGACGCGTGACAGCCACTTTAGAGCCACCCAGGGGGCTTTCCCAGGTTCCAGCCCTGGAGCTTCTGGCCTAAGAGAATGGGAGTGGGGCCTGGGAATCTGCAGCTGGACCCTTCCTGCTGGCGATTCAAATGCACGCGTATAGGCAGACCAGGGAGCAAATGCCCAGCCCTGGTCCAAGGCTTATGTCTGACTGCCATGAGAGTGGGTGCCTGTTTGGGGGTGGGGGTGTCTCGAGGGTACTTCCAAGCCAGCAGAGCTTCAGTGGCTTCCAGTTTATGTGAATGGGCATGATGTGCCATTATGCTTCTCAGTTTGTTTTGGAGAGGAACGGACTCTAATGAGCTGAGAGCTCTTTCCTACCTTAGAGGTAGGCTTTGAGCTACCTCTGCCCACTGCTGAGTGCCTCCAAGGCAGTAAAGAGAGAGTGGGGTGGTGCCTAGGGGTGGGAAGCCCAGCTCTAGCCCATTAGGACAAAGATGGAGATGGGTCAGGTAGTGAGCTCCTCATCTCTGAGAGCAGTCAAGCAGAGGAAGGGACTATCACCCCTTGAGGATTTCGTGCAGGGAATCCCTCTAGGCCTGGCAGGGTATACTGACTGGCCTCTCAGACTTTGTTTCTTTAAGCTGCTTTTATTATGTCCATTATATTCTGATGTGGGTAGGGGTGAACTGGTGTGATGTCTGGGGGTTGCTTTGAAATAAGCCAGCAAGAAAAGCAGAAGAAAAAAGAGATAATGGGAGATAAACAATGAGTGGAAGGCAAGCCAGTGTCCCTCCCTCTGGCCCCCTTCCTGGTGCCTTCCGTGGCCTTCTAGAGATTGGCCATGTGTATATTAGCCTATGAGTTAAATTATATCAATGATTAAAAAATAGATAACCCGTCCACATGGGGCTCAATTCAAATGCACAAGAAGGTTTGCAGTGAAACGCTCCCTGTGGCCTGAGCCCCAGCCGCCCAGTTCCCTGGAGGCAACTAAGTTTCCGGTTTCTTATCTGCCATTCTGGGACAGTCAGTGTAGTGTGTGTGCACAAACTGTATACGCCGTTTTTACAGCTCCTATAGAGCTAGAATATCAGAGACTCTGCCCTGCAGCCTCCTCCCCTGGCTCCTTCCCTCCCTCCCTCCTTCTTTCTCCAGCTGCAGAGCTGAGTAAATAATTTTCCTCAATTCATAGCACATCATCATCATCATCACCATCGATATATGTGAAGCCTTTCTCTAGTGTTTTTCGTTTTGTCTTATTTTCCCTTCATCTCATTTCTTTTTCTCATAGACACCATGGTGGTATGTTTGAAAAATATTTTTATATAATGTACATATCCTCATTTTTAAAAACTATGGCATTTTTCTGTGTAGATACAGTTGCAATTAGGTGGCTAATCTAGCTCTATTTATGACTTTTTATCCCGGGTTACTGCGTTTTCATGCTCCCTCCACGTTTTTCTGTGTGCCCCTCGATTGTTGGGCGTAACTGGACAGGATTCCATGGCTGGAGTCCATGTGACTCATCCATTCCCCTAGAGACCACTTGATGACACTGCCCTGACCGTCCTTGCAACCTGTCCAGTTCTTCAGATCATTTTCCATCAGCCCACATACATCTGCCTCGTGTTTTAAAATAGCTGCATGGTATTTCTAGTTTCTGGGCGTTCCATAGCTTATCTGGCTAATCATCTCTCTGTTGAAAGACTTTTCAGTTGTTTCCAATTGGAAACGGGTTCCTGTCCTTGTGCACTGTTGGTGGGAATGCAGGTGGGTGCAGCCAGTAGGGAAAACAGTACGGAGGTTCACCAAAAAATTAAAAACGGAAATGCCTTACGACCCAGCGATTCCACTTCTGGGTAATTATCTGCAGAAACCCAAAATAGTCATTCAAAAGAATATAGGCACTCCTATGTTCATTTCAGCGTTATTTACAATAGTCAGGAAATAGAAGTAACCCAACTGCCGATCAACAGACGAGTAGATAAGTTGTCGTACATCTGTACAATGAATATTACTTGGCCATAAAAAAGAATGAACTCTTACCCAGAGTGTATTAGGCTCAGTGAAATAAGTCAGCCAGAGAAAGAAGTACCATATGATTTTACTTATATGTGGAACCTAAAGAACAAAATAAACCAACAAGCAAAATTGAAACAGACTCAGACTCAGAGAGTGGACCGGTGGTAGCCAGAGGGGAGAGGGTTTGGGGGCCTGGATGAAAGAGGTGACGGGATTAAGACGTACAAATTGGCAGTTATAAAACAGTCACGGAGATGTAAAGTACAGCACAGGGAATATAGTCAACAATATTGTAATAACTGTGTATGGTGCCCGATGGGTCCTGGAAGTATTGGGGAGCACTCAGTAATGTATATGATTGTCTAACCACTATGCTGTACACTTGAAACCAATATAAAATAATATTGAAAGGAAACTGTAACTGAAAAGAAAAAAAGAAGAGTTCCCGGGCCCCATTTCCAGCGTGTGTGTGTGTGTGTGTATAGACTTGCTGGAAGTCTTGATGCCAGGATGGTGACTGAGAATTCAACTCCGTTTGACACTACTGCTGTCTACCCAGAGATAGAATCAGATTCCACAGGTAAAGGGTTCAGTCCCTCAAGGCCATCCTCCACTTTAGGTGCTGCCGGAAGCCTAGGTTGTTACCTGTGCTCCTGACCGACCAGCTGCAAATCAGAGGTTCCCGCGATCGCCCTGCCCTCCCAGGTTCGAGGAACTTGCTAGAACTGCCCACAGAAGTCAGGAAAACCCGTTTCCTCTAGATTACGGATTTATGCAGGCATCAACATAAAGTTTAGAGGAGAGACACAGGGCGAGATCCAGAATGAAGGAGCTTCTGTCTTCGTGGAGCTTGGAGCCCGGGTTGGTGGAAGCTCTCTGGTTCCTCACCGTAGAAGCTCTGAAAAAAAGTTGTCCTTTTCGGGAAGTGTTTTATAGAAGCTTCATTACATACTCAAGATTGACTAAGTCAATCACTGGCTATTGATTCAACCTCCAGCCCCCCTCCCCTCCCTGGAAATTAGGGGGTGGGACTGAAAGTTCCAATCGTCTAACCCCTGGGATGGTTCCTATCGGCAACCGGCCCCCACTCAAAAGTCACCTCATTAACATCACAAGAGATACCATTGTTATTCTCACCACTTAGGAAATTC
>PVJD01017181.1:0-18383 GCA_004026545.1 Mormoops blainvillei
GCATCCCCAGGATTTACACAGCCTGTGACGGGAGCTCTGTCACTTTGTATTCAACAGCTGATTCTCCCACTGCCCAACCCCCCATCTGATAACCACAAACACAGTCTGTATAACGAGTTGTTTTAGATCCCACACGATGTATCACAGCTTTTTTCTGTGCCCCACTTATTTTGTCAATGATTATGTCCTCAAGGTCCATTTATGTTTTCACTTATGGCTACATTTAATTTTTTTTGCAGCAAATACCATTCAATGACATTTATTTACTTTACCCATGTCTTGGCTGCTGTATGTGATGCTTAAATAAACATGGAACCAAAGAAAAGCCTTTGGCACAGTGATTTTGTTTCCTTTGGATGCAAAACCAGAGGTGGACTCTCTGGCTCATAAGGCCAGTCTGTTTCTAACATTTTGAGAAAGTTCCCTGTTATCTGAGTAAGTAACTGCAGCAATTCTCATTCCCACTAACAGTGCACAGGGTTGCATTGACTGCATGTCCCCTCACCCAGGCTCACACTCTGCCACTGTCCAGTTCGCTAGACCCACAGTTCTAGGACAGGACCCTCAGGGCTAGGGGCCCTGGGTGAGCACCCAGGGAAGGACCTTGTCTGCTGGAAGGGGACTCCCTGCCTGAACTCCTCCACAGCACAGAGCCCTTCTCAGGGCTTTGTGCCCTGAGAGTCCTGGCCCTGTTTAAGGGTGTCCCCAGGAACAGCAGATGCAAAGCCCACAGCTCAGGTATCCCTGCTCCACCAGCACAGACTCATCCCCTGACTGCTGAGTCCTGAACCACAGGAATCAAAGACACCTGAGCAAATTCAAACCTCACCCAGCGCCAAGTCTGCTGGCTTCAGAGCCCAGGCGTGAACCTGAGGCAGCGACTCCAGTGCCCACTGGGACAAGCTGTGGCCCACTCTCCTGCTGCAGGCTTTCCTTTCCAATGAGGGCTCCGGCCAGGGACAGTGTCAGAGATGAAAAGACTCTTTCTCTCATCCTCCTGTGGCTTCACCTCTCTTGTCCTTCCACTGCAAGGGTTCTGACCCAGTCCACAATGAAGGACCCTGGCCCTGGGTTGATGAGACCTTTCCAGACCCTAACGATGACCTGCTGCAGCCTGGGTTCTCGCTCAGACCACTGTTATGGGTGTCGGAGGGACCTGTCATTGCCCTGGGAAAATACCTGGGTAGCCCTCAAGGGTTTGTTGGGATGATGATGATTATAGAACTCTTTTCTGTGATAACCCTTATCATGCTAACAATCCCTCGAGCGCTAAAAAAAGGAACAGCAAAGGAGCAGGTGCAGATGGAGATATGGGCTGGTTTCCTGTGCTGTTTCCTCTTCATGTAACAGTTTCCCTCAGGGAGACTCTCTGCATCCCTGATTCTGTGCTCACCTCTGAAGTCTCTCATTTAGAAAAGTCTTTGTAAGGAAGAAAATAGTCTTACAAGGAGGAAGGCAGAGTCTCTTTCAAAAACACTTGTACACAATTCCAATGAGTCATCAAAACTTCCAATACACTTTGGCCGAATCTAACCACAGGGACTGCAGGCCAGGGCCACTTAGCTCAGTCTGCAAACTGACCAGTAGCCGAACACGTGCATGATGGACAACAGGCAGCAGAGACACATGAACTCCACATCAGAGGACAGAGACCCCCAAGACAGCCCCTGACTTGGCTTCATGCTCACAGCCCCTAGAGTAGTTGTCCCCACACAGAGACAGAAGGATCCGTGACAGCTTGGTGTGGATGTCCAGGCTGGTGAGAGATGCAGATCCCGGGGAGCATGGAGCCATTGTCAGGTACAGAACGGAAGTCTTAGGGAGGAAGGGGAGAAGCCCTTCAGCGAGTCAGACCTGCTTTGGCAGAGCCAGGAAAGGAGACTGGCTCAGGGTTTGTGCTTTGCTGAAGTGCTGGGGGAGGGCAATTGGGTTACAGGGGTTTGTGTGGTTCCAACCTCCCAGTGACACCTAAGGAGGAGACCCAGGCTTCAGTGTCAGGTTTTCAGTGTGGGGTAGAGGAGGAAGAGGTAGAAATGTCCCTTCATTGTCAGGAGACATGAAATAAGGTCTGACTCTCTGTTCCATGTACCCACCAAAGTGTGAGCAAAACAGGAAACAGAGTAATTACTCATGTGTAACAGCAATGACCAGACAGAGTAAGAAGAACAAAGATAAGTGAGCAAATAATGATGACGATGGTGATGGTGCTTTCGGTGACAGTTATGGTGATTGTGATGATGATGATGGTGATGATGGTGAGAGGGATGATGACGAAGATGAGGGTCATGACGATGGATGGAGGGGACAGTCTTGGTGCAATGAAATGATGGCTCCTTCCCCAGACGCACCAGCCCCAGGGCTCCTGCCATCAGGGGCGTCCCCTTTCCCTCCCTGCAGGGTTGAGAGGTTTCAAGAAGGAGGCCCCAGTGAATGATCCCCTTTGATGAGTCACAGCCTCACAAGAGTAATAGTGATCTTAACGGTGTCCCACTCCTAGCACCTTGGACCTGTGACATTGGTACCAAATGTAACAGGTACACTGTAAGAATGTGCCTGTGGGTCACAGGGAACCGTCTGTCCATCTGCGTGAAATGACATGCTCCTTATTTCCCTTCATCTCCACCTGCACAGCCTTTTGAATTTCTATTCTAACAAACACCTGTCCATAAATATGTAGGTACTTTCTAAGATAATATAATCTGCCTCTATCACACCCTGTAATTCCATCTGCTTCCTCATTTAAAATGATTTTAATCTCATATTTCCAGTAACACTCTGTTCTTGAAAATCAGGCATATTTTTGTCATGTGACAGAAAATCAGTCCAGCGTCCTCCATTTACCCAGTTCCAAAGTCACCCCCGGATTTGCAGGCATTTTCCCAGTAGCCCTGCTCTCCTGGTACCAGAGCCTGTTCTAGTCCCTGTGGCAGCTGTAAGCAGGCAGCAAGGGCAATGGAGGCTGCCTGTATTCCGAGGAGTTTTGAGAAAAAATATCACCCGACTAAAGACTCTTTAAAATATTGCTACATTATACTTCTATCAAATTCAGTAAATTTGTCCCAGCAATGACCCATTAAGCCAAAGAAAGACAACAGTGACCATGAAGAATATATTTCCAAATCATAAGTATAAGGTAAGAAAATGTTTATTATACATTGAGAATGTTATGTGTTGACTGGAAACCCTGAATCCCAGCACCCTGTTGCCCCAGTGACCATTTCCAGAAACAGGGTTGAGGGAGTCTGGAAGTGAGAGGGTTTTCCATCAGGGCTGAAGTTCCCATCCTGTAGACAAATCTGTGCTAGGATTGTCCCTCTGAACCCCAACCTCATGGAAAACACTACTCTGAGAAAACAGGTCTGTGATTCCGCTGCCATGATCTTTCATCACAATAAAAATATCCTGAAATGTACACTGGAATAATGTCTTCTTTTATGCTCAACAGTGTCTCCCTGTAAAAGGGTTACCATTATGGATGTGATGAGTTTGGAGTCTGCAGGGTGCCCCGGGTTGGCACAGGGGAACAGCTTTCACAGGGACCTGGAAGCACAATCACAACTTTCCAACTTCAAGAATAAAGATGCCCCACTAGCCTGTGCATGCGAGGGGGTTTCTCAGATCAAAATGATATGATAAAATAAGGTGCAGAGTACTGAGAATGAATTTCCTTCATATTTGACTTATTTTTCCTATATAGACATTATTTGTATGAAATTATAAAATAAATTGTGGAAATGATGGGTATACTAGATTTTGGGATCAGAAACTGTCAGAAACAGAGGGAATCCTTTTTAAATATGTTGGACTGATGCAGGAAATTTGAAAATGTCGCCTTCTCATCTTGTCCCCCAATCCCATTCCAATGTGTCTCATGAACCAGGGGATTCCTTCCCACTGCCTTACATGTGCACTGAGTCCAGAGGAGAGAGATCCCAACAGCGGTCCCAGGATAGTTAGGGTGCCAGACCTCAGTCCTTCTTTACTTATATAAGCAAGGCTGCCCCACATGCAAATATCTGTCACAGCTCCAAGGTTAATCCTCCCCTGGGCAGGGAGGGCTCCCAGTTCTCTCCTCACAAGGGGCTGAAGTCACTGGCGAAGTCAGAGCTGTGTTCTAGAAGATGAGGCTGCTGGGTTTCCTCCTGTGCCTGCTGACAGGCGCCTTGGGTGAGTGTCTCAGATGCCACACATGGATCTTTGGGATGGTGGTGACTGCACATGACTGACATTGTCTGATGTTTCTTGCCCCCAGGTGTCCTGTCCCAGGTGCAGCTGCAGGAGTCAGGCCCAGGACTGGTGAAGCCCTCACAGACCCTCTCCCTCACCTGCACAGTCTCTGGATTCTCTTTAACCAGCTATGGTGTGCACTGGGCCCGCCAGACTCCAGGGAAGGGGCTGGAGTGGGTCGGTGTTATATGGAGTGGTGGAAGTACAGACTACAACCCAACACTGAAATCCCGACTCAGCATCACCAGGGACACCTCCAAGAGCCAAGTATACTTGACACTGAGGAGCCTGACAGCTGAGGACACGGCCGTGTATTACTGTGCGAGAAACACAGTGAGGGAAGTCAGTGTGAGCCCAGACACAAACCTCCTACAGGAGATAGGAGGGCTGCGCTGCAACGGTGGCTCAAGACACCAGGGGGCACTCAGCTACCATCGACCACAGAGGGCACACCCAGGGGCAGGTGTGGACCTTTGTCGGGAAGGAAAGGGCTTCCTCTTGGGAGAAGACATTTCCTTTCAGAGCTCTCAGACGCATCCAGGGTCCATTCTTTGGTCTTCTCTTTGAATCAAAGTTCTCAGATTCTCACTGAAGAAAATAAGTGAATAAGTGACCATGTATGTTTGCTGATGACATGCCAGCAGTGACAGGGGGCCTCTCCTTCACCAAATCCCTTTATATTCTGTTGTTCCTTCTTAACTAAGGGCGTCAGGGTTTCTTATCCAGTGATATTTAACATGCGACCTTGAAGTCCCTGTAGCGGGATTTGCTCTGAAACAAGGAATTCTATATTCATGCAAATATATGTGCAAATGTTTAAGCCCCTTTATTTCTGGAAGAATGAACAAAGCACCCGGAAGTCTCCCAGTGTAAAATAAGTGAGCCAGGGACTGTCTGTGAATGGGATTCTACCCAGCAATGAAAGCAGCGCCCAGCAGGCACAGACGTCAGTGCAGGGGGGTCTCAGTGATCACTGAACGTGGAAGGAGGCAGCCTGAGGGGCCTCGCAGGGGTGGTTATGATGTTCACAGAGCCACCCCAGGATGACAGTGGGTGGCTGGGCTCCCTGTCCCTTTCTCGCATGCCAGGGGCAAAACTACACTCCATGAAGCCTGAGGGCTCCCTCATTCTCGGCAGGGCCCTGAGAGATGGATCGATTCATCCACGGAAGCAAACACCTGCAGACTCCTGCATATGCTGAAAGTGCACAACCTGGTCTGATGTTCTCCTCTCAACAGCTGTCTCCTCCTGGGGTCCCATTTTCAGCCTCTCCCACTGGCACAGGACTTCAGGGCAGCTGACACCCCACTGAACCCCCATCTCCTGCAATGGCCTTTCTCCACACTCACCCCCAGCACCTCTTTAGGCTGCTGGACGTGACTGCACCTCCATGGGAACACACCTGGAACTCCACCAGATGGTGATAGCCAGCAGTTTTCCTGACAAAACCGAGTCAGGTTATTCACCTGCCCCCGAGGACAAAGGTGGCTGTGCTCTACACTCAGTAAGGACCTCAGTGCTCAGACCTGGGTGCATGGCAGCGCCCATTTCCACGGTCCTCCTGTGCTTGTATGGGCACATTGCCGAGCTAATCAGGGTGAGGGAGTCCAGGAGCGAGAGCCCCAGAGAGCTGTGTCCGGCACAGAGCCTCCATCCCAGGAGTGGGCTGGCTTGGACAGAGTGAGTCCTGTCTTTTGTTTGTGCTTCCTGGAGCTCAACATCAGCAGCCAGGGGCTTTATGCAGCTGAGGGACACTGCCATCTTCCCCTCAGGAAAGGGGTCTCTGTGACTAGGAGCTGGAGGCACAGAACCTGTACATTAGAATGCACTTTCTTGAATGGATTTTCTGCACTAGGATGGGGAAGGGAGGGTAGGTAGCTTCTTTTACATTGCTAGCTATCCCCAATGTTGGCATCTTCTCTGGAGTAAATACTTCTTCATCACCCTTGTTCCAATAGGACCCTCTCCAGTCACGGTAGGACTTTTAAAACACTTTCTACACAATGACTAGGACTACTCCCTTGTAGCTCTTCATGCTCTCACACTGGAGTCGAAGCCATGTCTGCCGTTTCTGTGTTGTGGTGAGAGCTCCACGTGAGATATACCCTTGACATAAACCAAATGCATGTGCTGCTTGTTAACCCCAGAGTCAGCGATGGACAGTTGACCTCCAGAACCTCACCACTTGCAGGACAGGGTGCTTCTTCCCTGGGAGACAGCTCCCAGTGCCCTTCCTACAGGCTCTAGGCAACCACCATGCTGTCCTCTGTTTCTGAGTCTGGACTGTCTGAGAGTCTCAACCTCAGAGCAACCTTTACTGTTTGCCTGGCTTTGCCTGTGTCTCTTCACTCAACACGAAGTCCTCAAGGTTCATCGGTGTAGCTGCTTATATCAGGGGTCCCTTTACTTATTGTAACAATGCTGCAAAAATAAAAGAAGACAGTGAGCGACAACTAGCATTCATCTTAGATGAAAAAGAAAAGTTCTTTGGGAAGCAGGGATTGAGGAAGAAGCCATGACAGAATGAAGGTAAGGGGTCCTTGTGAGAAAGGGAGGGGTGCATGTCCAGGACTAGAGGACATTACAGACAAACTAAGTTAGACTTTAAATGCAGGTGGTGGTCTGAATTCTGAAGTTTGTCTGCACTTCTTAGTCCCGTAGTCAGGATGCCTCTTCCCTGTGTGCTATTCACACACTTGAGTGAAATGCAGCTTTGGGGGCCCAATGAAAAGCAGACCATGCCGAGTCCAAACTCACCACACATTGGAGAAGGAAGATGCACCAGGTGGTCTCAGCAATGGCTACCTGCCCTCTGTTTTGACACATCCTCTCTTCTGTCACCTTCTCACAGTAAGTACCTTCACACATAACGTGTCCACCACAAAACCTTGAGTGTACAATGCAGTGTGACTCATTCCAGGCTCATGTTCCATAGCAGACCCCCAGCCCTGATGCTTCCTCATCATGGATACTTGCAGCCTAGGAACACCCGCTTCCCAAGTTCTTCCCCCCGCACTGCAAGCTCCATCCTGATGCCTGTGTCGATCAGCTGAGCTGACTCAGAGACCTCACCTCTGTCAGCTCACCCTGGGATGGTCCTTCCTGAGGGTCTAGTGCCCATGGCCAGGCCTCTTGCAGTGTCACACACATTGTCACTTATGGTATTGTCCTTTCTGTTTTCAGGCTGAGGAGTCAGTGTGCATTGTGAGTACAGCACACACTTCATTCATTCATCCCCCAAGGGCCATACACATGGCTTCCCCTGCCTTGGTCAAGGTCGGGAAAGCAGCAAGGACAAGAGGACTCTCCTTCCAGACCAGGGTTGCATTCTATTGGACAAGAGCACTGGACACTGGGTTGCTGCACAAGTGAGGCTGCTGCTTTCATGCAGTGGGGGAAACAACATGTTGCTTCCCAAGTGGCTGCATCATTTCAGTAGGTGTCTGAACCAATGACTGGCTTAGGTTTAGTTTACGTTTTTGTTTTCTGCTATTTCTACAGGCTTATTGTGTGTTCATGGTGCTAGACCTTTACCAAATATATGGAATGGGAATGAATATTCTCTGATTGTGCATTCCGAGTTTAACTCCCCCATCAGGGTTGTTATGGTATCAGTTACAATGGCACGTGCCCTAAGCCCTGGTGCATGCCATGCCTATGTCATGTATGAGTCCAGCAAGCTGTTGACCCCAGGATACCTGTAACAGCACACCCAATTCAGTTCAGAGCTGACTGGGTGATCTGATTTCTGCAGAGCACCGTGATGGACAAACCCCTGGGTGGACTCAGCAGATGGCTGTCCATTAACAGTGGTGGAAGATCTGTATTTGCTGTTGACTAATTCCAGACACTTTACATCAAGTGATGCCTGCAACTGATTTAATTGGGAGCAGAAAGTGTTGGAATTAGCTGTTTGGTGACCCAGGAGAGCTTCTCATAGAAAATACCCTTCCAATCCCACCATATACACAACCTGACCCTGTTTGGCTGACGACCGGCCTTTGCTGAGGTTGGTGGTGGTCCATTCCCTTTGCCCATTGTTCTCTGCAGGCCACATTATGGCAAAGCATACCGTTCTCATTGCCCATCAAAATTTGTTTTCAACATGGAACTTTCCCGTTAGGTTTAAGTAGAGAAGTCCTTGTGAAAATATAGTCAAGAAGCTTTGATTGCTCTCTCTGTTTTTTTTTTTTTTCTTCTTGCTTAAGATATGCAGAGCCCAAACATCAGGGCCATTGACAAAACCCTAGTTGTTCAAATTGTTTTCAAAGCTTTATTTGGATATTTAAGCATATTGGTCATCTCCACGTGGAATAACATCGTTTGTTCTCAACGTGTCAGTCTCACCACTGTGATCACCAATCGCTCTGCCCAAACGAGAGACAGTGTCCCCTGAGGAAACACCAGCACAAGACTTTACACACTGATTTCCACACATTCAATCACACACAGCACTTTCTGCAAGCACTGTACAAGTCATTTCTTCTTTTTCAATTGCATTTTTACCTTTCTTGAAATAGCAAAGCATAATAGGCCAAAAATGTTGCTTATTGCCTTCCATCTTCAATAGTAAAGGAGCTACACAAAACTGCACCGATTTGGATGTTTTCTAAATGTGCGCTTTGAGGACGGCTACTTTAACAGAATCTTACAAAATTGTTTTGAATGATGTTAGAGACACCTAAGTGCCTCTGGAACCATCTTACAGAATAAAGTTAAGGAACTTTAAGGCTGAACCTGGTGATATTTTGAAGTAATTAGCAATTAAACATCCATTCCAATTTCATTAACATTAGAGTGGGCCCCAGCCCCAAGCACAATAGATGGTTCTGCTAGATCAAAGATCAGGGGGGATCCGAGTTCAGGGACCTGAAGTGACCCATCCTATACTGATGCATGAGTTTGGGACCCACACTGTGCATATCAGAGCTTCCACTGTCTGGCACTTGAACTGGCATGGACTAGGCACCACATGCCCTGTCACCGTGGTCCCATCCTGTGGGCTTCCCATCCATGATTGCGGTGAGTCAACTACTTCAGGCCCAGCACATAATGGAGAGGTAGGGATCGCTCCTTATAGGATGGACCCTATTTACACACAGGTGTGATTCTGCTATTGGATGTCCTCTGTTACAAGAAGTTTCCAAGATGCTGATGTCTGACTCTCTGACATGAGATCCTAGGTGAGACCTCCCAGGGCCAGTGAGCCTGGTCATCACTGAGGGGTAAGAACAAGAACAAGAGCAGGGTGCACAGTCACCTCATGCATTTAGACACCCCCAGAGCAGACAGGGCATCATGGCTGTGGAGGGTGGATCCCAGTCTCTGGACTTGACCCCACATGTGTTTGGATCAGAGGGCTCATGGCAGTATTTTCCAGAAGACACTGTATGTCCTATGTCCATGGAGCAGACACCACTTCCCTTATGGTGGTTTCCACATGCCTCACACAGGGCACCCTGAATGAACCAGGGGCTACAGCACATGGACTGACACAGGGTGGGAAGCAGGACAATGTCCCCAACACGCCACTGGAGTCAACTTTCACACTATTTCTCTCAGTGTCAACAGTCAAAACCTGAAATGTGTTCATGGTCCTGGCTCCCAGAAAGGAGTTCACCCAGAGTTAGGGATCAATTTAATCATCTGAGGGAGTCACCTCTGCCAAGGAACAGCCGTAGAACCAAAAGTCTCTGGGCAGGTGGGGGCTTTTCTCTCCTTTCCTCCGAGTGGGCAAGGCTTCATTTCCTCGCTGAGAGTATCAGGGAGGGCCAATCAGGCCAGTGGGGGGTCTCTTCCCCTCTCTAACTGCCTTCAGCTACAGGAAGGAAACAAGCATCATTCACATACCTGGTGGGGGTCCGGTGATCGAGGTTCAAAACCCCTGGGTGCTCTGGGTCAGGGTCTTCCCAGCCAACAAGCCACACTCAGCAGCCAAATCACCACAGTGCGGGGCAGTCCTAGGGGTGTCATAGTGTGCCTGGGGGGACAATGTTGGATGCCAAGTCTTCGCACAGGGTCAGCTGCAGCAGTGACAGCTACACCTGACCCTCTGACACTCACATTGTGATGCCCATTCCCATCATGTCTGGAGAGTGTCACAGGCCCCTGATAACAGAGGGAACACAACAGGGCATGTGTGAATCCACAGGACTGGTCCTGGGTCCAACACAGGCTTTAGGAGCATGTGTCTGTGACAGTTCCAGATGACCCGGACTCACCTCAGCTGATCTAGGACCATGTCTCACATCCCTATATAGTGATAAGATATGCAAATAGGGCCTCTCTGCTCATGAAAAGCAGCTCAGGCCACGACCCTGGAGCTCTGGGGCAGCAGTCCAGCCTGGGATTCCCAGGTGTCCCCAGTCCCTGCTCAGGACAGAACACAGACCACTCAGCATGGAGTTTGGGCTCACCTTGGTCTTCCTTCTTGCTCTTTTAAGAGGTAATTTGTGGAAAATGAGAGACACTGAGTATGTGAGTGGGTAGGACTGAGAGGAACATTGGCGGGTGATAGTTTTCTAACAAAAGTCCTTGTATTTGCAGGTGTCCAGTGTGAGGTGCAGCTGGTGGAGACTGGGGGAGGCTTGGTGCAGCCTGGGGGGTCTCTGAGACTCTCCTGTGCAGCCTCTGGATTCACGTTCAGTAGCTACGGAATGGACTGGGTCCGCCAGGCCCCAGGAAAGGGGCTGGAGTGGGTCGCATACATTAGTAATGGTGGTGGTAGCATATACTATGCCAACTCTGTGAAGGGCCGATTCACCATCTCCAGAGACAATGCCAAGAGCCAGCTCTACCTGCAGATGAACAGTCTGAGGGCCGAGGACACGGCCTTGTATTACTGTGCGAGAGACACAGTGAGGGGAAGTCAGTGTGAGCCCAGACACAAACCACCCTGTGGGAGACAGGAGTACTGCACTGCACGGGGTGCTGAGGACACCAGGGGGCCTTCAGGGCACACTAGCAAACGGGTCAACTCAGGAACAGCAACAGATGCAGCTTAACTGTTGGTTTCCTGGCAGTTGTCTGCTTAACTCTCCACACAATCCCTTTACCCTAGGAACCTCCCTCCCTTCATGATTTCTTGCATACCTCTTATGTGTCTGCATGACAGAGACCTGCTGTAATAGCAGGAAATCTCTCTCACGTGCACCAAAGGCAGAGCCCCATACATCTGCTCACACTTATCCTTCTGAATCATCAGTGAATCATCAAACCTTCTAACCCACATCCTCTGAATCCACCCAGAGGTCCTCCTTGACCAAGCAGTGCAGCCCAGCACCACACAGCTCAGAGTGCAAACTGGCCTGCAACAGGACCTGTGTATGCTGGACATTGGGCAACACAGTCACTTGAACTCTGTGCCAGAGGATAAAGACCCCCAATGGTGACAGTCATTGACTTGACTCCTCATCCATGGCATCAATAGCAGCTGACATCCTGCAGTTGTAGAGGGACCCCCACTACAAATTGGGATGGATGTCCAGGCTGACAACTGACACAGACACCAAGGGGACATGGAGCATCTGTCATGCACAGAGGGAAACGTGTTGAAAGACAGGAAAGGTCCTTCAGTCAGTCAGATGTGTTTTACTAAACCCAAAAAAAGGAAGCTGGTTCACTGCTTTCATTTTCCAAGGTGGTTGGTGAGGGGTGTTTTGCTCACAGGGGCTTGTGTGCTTCCATCCCCCAATGACATCTAAACCGGAGGCCCTACCTTTTTTCTTAGAGCTCTCTGGAAGGCTGGCAGAGAAGACAAAGGAATGACTGCTGGTTGTCAGCAGTCAAACATAACATAAGAAGCCTGACTCCTATTCCAACTAGCAACCAAATAAATGAGAAAAAATGAGGCAAAGAATAATTGTGTGTGGGTATGGTCAATGTCTGGAGATAACAGTGAAGGGAAGAAAACCAACTGTAAGTTGCAAGTTTTCATGAAGAAGATGATGATGATGGTTATGAGGAGGAGGAGGATGATGATGATGAAGGACCACATCAGGGGACTGGTGCACTGAAACGGTGGCTCCTGCACCTTCGCCTTCACCAGGGCTCGACCAGGCAGACGGCCCTCCCTTCCCTGTGGGTGCTGAGGGGTTTCATCAATGGAGCCCCAGGGACTGATGCCCCTGGGTGAGTCCTAGTGAGTCCAGAGGAGTGATAACCTCGAAGGTGTCCAGTCTGAATGTTGTGGACGTGTGACACTGTGTGAATGTCGGTCACAAGGCATTCCCTTCCCACCCATTCGCAATGACACATTCCTTACCTCCCTTAATCTCTGCCTGCGGACAGTGAAATGTTCCCGTTTTTTACCAACTCCTGTCCATTAATATCTAAGTACTTTCTGAAGGTGATATACTCTATCTCTATCATGCCCAGTACATGCTTTGAGGACCTCACTGAAAATTCTTTACTGTATGGGCAGTAAAACTGTGCTCATGAAAATAGGGCACATTTCTGTGTGTGACTGCAACTAGGCCCAGCGTCCTCCCCCGAAGTAGTTCCAACGAGTGTTTTCTGGTCTCTGTTTCCGTTATAACCAGTCAGCATGGGCAAAGGAGGCTTCCACTTTCTGGGGAGTTCTTTGGATTAAAAAATGCCCAATAAAAGATCTACTAAAATATTGAGACATTAGATTTCTTGAAAATGAAATAAATGTGTCCCCACAGAGACCCTTTAAACATGTCTTTAGACAAATGAAAAAATGAGAATATAATTCCTAAAGGTAGGTGTAATGCAAGAGAGTTCTCACTACATATTCAGAAGGTGAAATGTGGTGTGGAAAAGGTCAGAGCCCTCTGCCCGCAGTGGCCAAGCCCAGGTCAAGTCCACGGGGACCTCGGTGTGAGAATTTCCTGTCAGGGGAGCTGGTCCTTTCCTGGGAGCAAATCTGTTCCAGGAATCCTCTGTATCCCCCCTCTCTGAGCCCAAATCCCACACTGAAGCACTAGGCCGTGAAAGCAGGTCAGTTCATCTGCTGCCATAACCACTTCTGCATGTGAAGTGTTCTGACTTGTTCATTGACAGAATCTCTGTTTCCACTGTTTTCTTATATTCCTGTAAAGACATGATTATTTCTGATGCGATTAGTCTGGAGTCTCTGCAGTGTGTCCTCAGCTGGTGTGAGGGAAGAGTTTACACAGGAAGTGGAGACACGATCATGAAACACCCGACATGAAGATTTCGAGGTGCCCCTCCTGCCTGTGCTTGGGAGGGACTTACTCAGATCAAAATGATGTCACAAATTAAGGAACAATATTGAGATTGATTATCTTTGTTTCTGATTTTATTTTTACAAAGTTAGATATTATTTGTATGCAATTATGTGATTAATTTTTGGTAATTATGGGTATACCAGTGTTTGAGCATCAGAAATTGTCTGTACAAATGCTAATTACTTTTCAGCTTGTTTAACAATGTGTGAGAATTTTAAAATGTCACCAACTCCCCCAGCCCACCATTTCTTCTCATGCTCCAAAAGGTGCGGCTGTGTTAAGGGGCCTGTTTCCTGGGCAGGGAACTCCCCCCTGTAGATGCTGAGCCTGTCCCCTGTGCTCAGTAGTCACCCTGTAGCTCTACTGACAATAGCCATGGAGGGACCCCACCTCAGACTTCTAAAGTCCCTCGTGTGTCACACAATGGACACCAGGAAGTGTGAGTGTGGACAGCAGACCAGGTGATCATTGTTTTCTACCTGTGAGCTGAGGGCCTTGCACTAGAAGCCTGTGTCCCCAGCACTGAGGGGGGTTTATTTCCCTCAGTTTCGCCCCAAGGTGGGGGTCCCCGGGCCCCAGGTGTTCTTACCTACACTCACGTTTGGAGAGGAAAGGAGCAGGATGAAAGCCACCACCACTTCCAACAAACTGGGAATGACTGCTGTGTGGCAGAGAGCGGACCTTGTCTGTGGAAGCAGGTCCGCTGAGGGTCACCAGGCTGCGTGGCTCAGGCCCACCGCTAGGGGCCACTGTCGCCACCGCAATCCTGCCTCAGGACCTGTCCTGAGGGGTTTCATTTGCAATCTTCAGTGGAGAACCTTAAACATCTCACTTTCCATCCTAAGAAGCATATCTGTCACTATTCATAGAGAAAACGACCTGGGCATTCAGATCACACCCTGCGTCCAGTCCCAGGCATCCCAGTCCCGACGCCTGGCCTGATTTTACATCAGATGGAAGAACGGCTTTAGACAGAAAGTTCTCTGATTATACTCCGTTCTGGTTCCCAGTCTTCAGGTTTGTGACTGATATCTGAACCATTATCTAACAATATCAGGTTCAGGCTCTTCACGAGTCTCAAATAAATTGAAGGTTTTTACTGAAATTGCCCTAATGGAGGTAAAACAGTTGTGAGCTCAGTCGTGGGGTGGAACTATGACACCTGCCTGTGCAGGATGCACCACACTGATGTGTGGGCCTCACCTGAAGCCTAGAACATGGGTAAATTATCAAGGCAGCGCTTTCTTACCATGGGGACTCCAGATATTAGAGTGGTTGTTTCGTAAAGAGGGAAACAAATTGAATTGACTAAACACTGATGAAAATCACATCATGGCAAAATGACAGCCCTGATGTTTATGAGCTCATATGGGTTCATTCACTGTTCACATTAATTGATGCCCTTAAACAGAGTCCCTTATTCTGTCTGCACATTGATACACTCAGTCATCATGGCCACGTTATGTGAACACCCATCGTGTGTGGACATGGTGACAGCGCTCTCAAATACTCCATGCAGACATGAATAGGGACCCTGAGAGGGAAGAGGTGGTTCCTCTGAAATTTACTATTGATGAACTAGGGGGCCCCAGCATCCTCCCCTCCTGCTCCCTAATGACAGCACCTTCACACGTCCAAACAGACACAGACCTTGATGCTGAACATCAGGCTGAGCTGCCCAGACGAAGGGTTTACATAGAGTCACATCCACCAGCTCAAGTGTGGGAGGGAATGTGACTGATTTATTTACTCTGTATCAGGAGATAAAGGAAAATAATGCTCTTCATATCAAAGATTTTATGTATATATCTAAATATATACATAAGTAAATATTTATGTAGTTCTCTCTCTCTCTCTCTCTCTCTCTCTCTCTCTCTCTCTTTCTCTTTCTCTCTTTTAGAGAGAGAGGGAGGGAGGGAAGGAGAAAGTGAGGAATAGAAATGTCAATATGTATTGCTTCTCACACACCCCATTCTGCTGACCTGGCCCACATACCTGACATGTTCCCTGACTGAGAATTGAACCGGCAACCCTTTGGTTCCCAGGCCAGCACTCAATCGACTGAGCCACAGTAACAAGGGAATGTGTCTCTTCTTTTATACAGTGGTGTGCATCAAGATTTACTCTTTACCAAAATTCTCTAATTTAATCACAAACTCCGCTGTATCTAGCTACAGTGTTACCTGAGCTGATCTAGTCAGCACTGCCTTTCCTTAGCCTCCAAAGACGCAACCTGAGTTTAGTACACACTGTAGCTGCAGGGGTGTCCGATCTTGTGGTGTTGTCTGTGCTACACTTCAGGAAGAAGGGTTGTCTTGGGCCACCCATTTGATACATCACAACATGTATTAAGAAAAACTATCATTGTGTTTTTAAAAATATATGATTTTCCCCAGGGCCACTCTCAGCCATCGTCAGATGAATGTGGCCCAAGGGACACAGCCCAGGCACCCCTGGAGAGAACAGAAAAGAAGTGAGTACATGAGGTTGCAGAATAGTTTGCAGCAAACTCCACTGCAGGGATATGACCTGGGGAACTGCCTGCTTCTCTGTGGCATTCATCCTTCTGTCTCCCAATGATCCACACAGATGCTCCATCACCTCCAACTCTGGGTTAACAAACTCTAGGGTCACACTCTGTTCATAGTTCTTACTCTGATGTTTTTGTAGGGAAATAGGTTCCGATGGAACTTCCCATCTCCTGAACTTGAATCTCCTTCCTTTTAACTTTCCTTCTGGTCATGAGGATGCAATTCTCTTGGTCTGTTCATTTCTATTGACTTTCAAAGGCATCTATCATTTCAAATACCTTTCATTTATCAAAGTTTACTTTCCCAGGTCAAGGACTGAAACCCTCGAGCAGTTTGTGTTAGTGGAGACATTATCGGCTCAAATGTGGGGAGCAATTCTTAACAGACATAAACCTTACACCTGTCACAGTCTGGGATGACATTCTTCATGTCACTGTCTGACCACAGATCTTGTTATATGCTAGGAGGACATGCGAATAGGGCCCTTGTGCTCATGGAAAGCAGCACAGCCCATGATCCTGCCGCTCTGGGGCAGGAACCCAGCCCTTGATGCACAACTGCACCGAGTCCCTGCTCAGGAGAGAACACAGACCACTGTGCACGGGGATTGGGCTCAGCTGGGTTTTCTGGTTGTGATTTTTCAGAGGTAATTTATGGAGAACAAGACACACTGGATATTTGAGTGTATGTTACTGAGAGAAAGAGTGAATGATTAACAGCTCCCTGAGAAGACATCTTTCTGTTTTCATGTGTCCAGTGTGAGGTGCAGCTGGTGGAACTTGGTGAATACAGGGCGGTTCTCTGAGACTCTCCTGTGCCGCCTCTGGATTCATCTTCAGTAGCTACTCTATGCACTGGGTCCACAAGGCTCCAGAGAAGGGGCTACAGTGGGTTGCAGACATTAATGCGGATGGAAGTACCACATACTATGCCAGCTCTGTGAAGGGCCAATTCACTCCAAAGATAATGTCAAGAACCAGCTCTATCTGCAGATGGAAAACCTGAGGGCCGAGGACATGGTCGTGTATTACTGTGTAGTAGGCACAGCGAGGGGGAGTCAGTGTTAGCCCAGACACAAACCTCCCTTCTTTGACTACCCAGGGTTGTCAGGGACCTTGAATGCAAGGACCAACCGTGGAGCAGGTGTAGTGGGAGGATTGGGCTGCTTTCCTCTGTGGTTTCCTTTTCATGTAACAGCTTTCCTCAGGGGGCCTCTCTGGATTTCACATTCTGCACTCACTTTTGAAGTTTCTGAGTTTAAAAGTGTGTTCTCAAGACTGAAAACATTCTCCTGTGAACAAAATGCAGTATCTTGCAGATATTCTTACAGTCGGTTCCAATGCATCATCCGCCCTCCTGACCCACATCACAGAATCCAACTAGAGGTTCTGTTGGGCCCTGCAGTGCAGCCCAGCCCCAGAGTTCAGTGTCCAAGATGGCCATCAGCAGAATGTGCATGCTGGTCAGCAAACATGAGAGTGAACAAAACCAGTGCCAGAGAAAAAAATTCCGCCGGGGATGACAGTCACCAATTAAGTATAGTGCTCACAGCATCCAGTGTGGGGACACCACTCAGAGACTAGGTATCCACTCAGCTTAGACTGGGTACACAGACTGACAACAAACACACACTCCAAGAAGACACGGCAAGTTCGTCACACACAGAGTTGAAATCTCTGGCAGGGATGGAAAAGGTCCCTAAGCAAGGTAGACGTGCTTTGATAGAGGAGAGTGGGGGCACTGGCCCAGGGCTTTTCCTTTGTTGAGGTGGTGTGGAAGGGTCATACTCTTAGAGGGGCTTGTGTGGTCTCAGTCTTCCAGTGATGCCTGAAGAGGAGACCCAGCCTTCCTTATTGTAGTTCTAATGGGGGGAAGATGGAAAAGATTATGAGTGCAACCTTCATTCGTCAGCTGCCCAACGTGCAATAAAATGGTCTTACCAGCTATCCCATTTAGCAACAATAAAAATGTGCAAAGAAGGGGGTACATGGTCCTTATGTTGGGGACATCAGCACTACTGTAAAAAATAAGAAGAGCAGTTATAAGGAACCAACGGATGATGATGGTGGTGGAGGTGGTGTCCCTGGTGGAGGTGAGGATGGCCACAGAATTGGATGGGGGTCTTGGTCCCATGGCTTAGATGGAAACGGTCCCCTCTCCATGATCATCAGCTTCCTGGAAGGTTTTGGGTCAACCAATAGTTGGGGGATTTGTGAGTTCAATCTCCCAAAGGCATCTGAAGAGAAATCACATGGTTGATTCACAGATAAAGAACCCTGGTGAGTGGAGAAGCACCATGGAGGCAGAGAACGAGAAGGACTGCATGCAAGTGATGATGATGACTGTGATGATGATGGTCTGAGACAGGGATCTCGGGGCTTTGAAAATACGGCTTCTCACACAGGCACACCAT
>PVJD01017182.1:0-18381 GCA_004026545.1 Mormoops blainvillei
GAACAAGAGAGCCCACATAAATTGCATAAAGGGCATCCCTACAGCATCCACCTCAGGAGATCAAGGACACTGCACCACTGAGTCTCACATGACCCCTGCCACAGAAGGCCACCCCATGAAGAGAGGGAGTCAAAGCAGATCAATCTAATATACAGAAACAAACAAAAAGAGTAACCTAGAATGGAGAGACAAAGAAACAACCCCCAGTTGGTAGGAAAGGAGGAATTCTCAGAGTGCCAAATGAAATTGAGGCAAGCAATCTGTCAGATACACAATTCAAAGTAATGGTTTTAAGGATGCTCAAGGAACTCAGTGAGAAATACAAGGATCTTTATGGTAGCTACAAGGAACTTAGTAGGACCAACACCAACATAAAAACGGACATAGAAACCATGAATAAGAACCAGGAGGAAATGAGGAATTCAATATCTAAAATGAAAACTACATTAGAAGGAATTAAAAGCTAGCTAGATGAAGCAGAAGATCAAGTCAGTGAGTTGGAAGACAAAGTAGAAAAAACACAAAGTCAGAGCAACAAAACAAAAAAGGGCTTAAAGAGAATGAAGACAGTTTAAGAGAGCTTCAGGAGAACATGAAATGTAACATGATTCACATCAGAAGGATACCAGAAGAAGAAGAAAAGGAGCAATGGATAGAAAACCTGTTTGAAAAAATAATAACAGAAGCCGTCCCTAACTTGGGGAGGGAAAAGGTCATGCAAGTTCCGGAAACACAGAGGGCCCCAATCAAGAGTAAGCCAAATAGGCCCACTCCAAGACAGATTGTAATTAAAATAGCAAAATTAAAGACAAAGAGAGAATCTAAAGGCAGCAAGGGAGAAATAGCTAGTAATATACAAGGAAGCTCTGATAAAGCTATCAGCTGATTTTGCAATAGAAACATTTTAAACCAGAAGGAAATCACATGAAATATTCCAAGTGAAGCAAAGACCTGCTTCATATTCCAATGAAAAGCAAAGACCTGCAACCAAGACTACTCTACCCAGCAATACCCAGCAAATGTCTCATTTAAAATGGAAGGTGAAACAAGGAGCTTCCCAGATTTAAAAAAACAAACAAAAACCCTAAAATAGTACTTCTCCACCAAACCAGCTCTGGAAGAGATACTCAAAGGATTAATTTAAGAAGATGAAAAAAGAGAGAAGGAGAGAGAGACAGCAAGAGAGAGGGGAACACACTTATGAAAGGAAAAAAATGCAGTGAATAAATACCTATCAATAATAACCTTAAGTGTAAATGGATTAAATGCTCAATTCAAAAGACATAAGGCAGCTGAACATGACCTGCATATATGCTGCCTGCAAGATACCCACCTCAGAACAAAACATCTATACAAGCTGAAAGTGAAGGAATGGAAAAAATATTCCAAGCATATGGACCTAAAAAAAACTGGGGTAGCAACACTTATATTAGACAAAATAGACTTCAAAACAAAAGCCTTAACAAGAAATAAAGAAGTTCACTACATAATACTTTAGGGAGTAGTCAAAAAAGACAATATAACCCTTGTAAACATATATGCACCCAACATAGGAACACCCAAATATATAAGTAAAATCTTGCAAGACAATAAGGAAAGATTGACAGCAATACAGTCATCACAGGGGATTTTAACACCCCACTGTCAACAATGGCTAGGTCATCCAAACAGAGAATCAACAAGACATTGTGTCATTGAGTGACACTATAGATCAAATTGACTTAATTGGCATTTACAGGGCATTTCACCCAAAATAAGCAAAATATACATTCTTTTCAAATGCACTTGGCTAATTTTTAATGATAGGCCTTTTGATAAAATACAAAACAAGCCTAAAAAAGCTCAATAAAATTGGACTCATATCTAGCACCTTCTTGGATCACAATGGATTGAAACTAGAAATCAATCTCAAGGAAAAAATGCAAAAACATTAAAAAACATGGAGACTGAATTACATGTTATCAAGTAGTCAGTGGGTTAACAATGAGATCAAGGAAGAAATTAAAAAGTATCTGGAAACAAATGAAAATGAACACAGAACTCCAAGCCTGTGGGACACAGTGAAGGCAGTACTGAGAGGGGGAAGTTCATAGAAATACAGGCCTACCCAAAGAAGGTAGAGAAATCTCAAATAAACAGCCTAACGCTACAGCTACAAGAACTAAAGGAACAACAGTAAACAAAACCCAGAGTGAATAGAATAAAGAAATAATTAAGATAGGGCAGGATTAAATGACATAGAGGCAAACACACACACACTCACACACTCTCACACACACACACACACACACACACACACAACAAAAAACCAAAAAAAAAAATCTTCGAAGGATCAATGAATTCAGGAGCTTATTATTTGAAAAGATAAACAAAACTGACAGACCTTTAACAAAACTCATCAAGAATAAGAGAGAGGACCCAAATAAGTAAAATCAGAAATGAAAGAGGAGAAGTAACAACTGATACCACAGAAATACAGAGGATTATGAAAAATTACTATGAACAACTGTGTGCCAAGAAATTGGAAAATCTGAGTGAAATGGGTAAATTTCTAGAAACATACAATCTTCCAAAACTGAATCAAGAAGAAGCAGAAAGCCTGACTAGACTAATAACAACTAGCAAAATTGAAACAGTAATCAAAAAACTCCTGGCCCAAAAAAGCCCTGGACCAATGGGCTTTCACAGGTGAATTTTACCAAATAGTCAAAGAACTAACTATTATCTTTCTCATACTATTCCAAAAAAATTCAAGAATAAGAAAGACTCCCAAACCCTTTTTATGAGGCCAGTGTTACCCTATTTCCAAAACCTGGTAAATATACAACAAAGAAAACTGCAGGCCAATACATCTGATGAACATAGATGCTAAAATCCTGAACTAAGTATTGGCAATACGAATCCAGCAATACATTAAAAGATCATACACTATGATCAAGTGGGATTTATCCCAGAGATGCAAGGATGGTACAACATTCACAAATCAATAAATGCAATATGTCAGATAAACAAAATGAAGGACAAAAACTCCACAATCATATCCATAGATGCTAAAATAGGATTTGATAAAATCCAGCACCTATTTATGATAAAAACACTCAGCAAAGTGGGAGTAGAAGGAGCATACCTCAGCATAATAAAAGTCATATACAAGAAACCTACTGCCAACATTCATACTCAATGGGCAAAATCTAAGCCCATTTCCCCTTAAGGTCAGGAATGTGACAAGGGTGTCTGCTTTTACCATTCCTATTCCACATAGTACTAGAAGGCCTAGCCACAGAGATAAGACAAGAAAAAGAAAGTAAAGGCATCCAAACTGGAAAAAAATATATCTGTCATTATTTGCAGATGACATGATTGTGTACATAGAAAACCCTGTTGTCTCTGCCAAAAAGCTACTCAACTCAACTTTGTAGGTGAATTTGGCATGATAGCAGGATACAAAGTCAACATTAATAAATCAATGGCATTTTTTTACACTAAAAATGAACTATCAGAAAGAAAAACTAGGAAAACTATCCCATGTACTATAGCAACTGAAAAATAATATACCTAGGAATAAATTTAACAAAAGATATAAAAGACCTGTACTCAGAAAACTATAAAACACTGAAGAAAGAAATTGAAGAAAATACAAATAAATGCAAACATATGCCATGTTCATAGATTGGAAGAATTAACATCATTAAAATGCCCATACTATCCAAAGCAATCCATTGATTCAATACAGTTTCTATTAAAATACCCTTGGTATATTTCATAGATCTAGAACTAATATATCAAAAATTTATATGGAACCAAATAAGATCCCAAATTACCTCAGCAATCTAGAGAAAGAAGAACAAAGTAGGGGGGGATCATGCTATTGATGTCAAACTATACCACAAGGACAGTGAAATCCAGGTGGCCTTGTAACTGCCATAAAAACAGACACATAGGTCAATGAAACAGAACAGAGAGCCCAGAAATAAATTCATGTCTCTATGGTCCATTAATATTTGACAAGAGGACAGGAACATACTCCTTTTATATGGAGTAAAAATAGATTTTGGGAGAACCGGACCAGTACATACAAAACAATGAAACTAGACCATCAACGTAACCATACACCAGAATAAACTGTAAATGGATTAAAGACTTAAATATAAGTCATGATACCATAAAATCCCAGTGGAAAACATAGGCAGTAAAGTTTCAGATATACCACATAGCAATATTTTAGCTGATATGTCTACTAGGACAAGGGAAATAAAGGAAAAAATAAATGGGACTACATCAAATTAAAAGGCTTCTGCATGGCTAAAGAACCATCATCAAAATGAAAAGGGAACTGACTATATGGGAGAACATATTTGCCAATGACACACCTGTCAAGGGTTTAATCTCCAAAATATATAAAGAATTCATATGACTCAACACCAGGAAGACAAACCATCCAATTAAAAAATGGGCAAAGGACCTGAATAGACACTTTTCTAAGGAGGACATACAGATGGCCTATAGACATATGAAAAGGTGCTCAACATCACTAGACATCAGAGAGGTGCAAATTAAAACCACAATGAGATACCACCTCACACCTGTCTGTATGGCTATCATTAATAAATCCACAAACAACAAGTGCTGGTGAGGATGTGGAGAAAAAGGAACCCTAGTGCACTATTGGTGGGAATGCACGGCCACAGAGGAAAACAGTATGGGTTTTCTCAAAAAATTCAAAATGGAACTGCCTTTTGACCCAGCTATTCCACTCCTGAGAATATACCCTAAGAATCTTGAAACACCAATTCAAAAGAACTTATGTACCCCTATGTTTGTAGAAGCACTATTTATAATAGCCAAATGCTGGAAACAGCCTGAGTTCCCATCTTTAGATGAACACATTAAAAACTGTGGTACATTTACAGAATGAAATACTTATGCAGCAGAAAGAAAGAAGGAATTTCTACCTTTTGCGATAGCATGTTTGGAACCGGAGACTGTTATGCTCAGTGAAATAATGTAGTCGTTGAAACACAAATACCATATGATCTCACTTATAAGAGGAATCTAATGAACAAAATAAACTAAGGAACAAAATAGAACCACTGGCATGGAAACAGAACAGACTGATAACTGCAGAGGGGTGGGGGTAGGACATAATGGTGGAAAGAAAGGCATCTCAGAACATATATGAAGGACCCATGGACATGGACAGCAGTGTGGGGATTAACTGTGGGAGTGGTGGGTGGGCAGGCAGAGAGGGTAGAGGGAGCAAAATTGGGACAGCTCTAACAAAATAACAATGAAACCAAAGACAACAGTAGGAATTCTTTTATATCAGTTAAATGTGACTTTAACTTTTTATTTTAAGTAAGTATGGTATAATGAAAAGAGTATGGGGATTTGTAAAAGAACACCAAATCTCACGGCATGTCTTTCACATATAATAATAATAATAATAATACCTACCTCATAAAGTAATAAAGGTGAAATAATATACTTCATATAAAAAGGCCTTGTAAATTTTAAGGTGCTATATTGGATGGAAAATACACTTATTCTTCTTAATAACATGGATCAAAGCCAGAAACTGAAATACAAATAGTATTGACTTTTCAAATATTCATTTAGAAATAAAAAATATTTTCAAAGCCGAACTCACATTTAAAGTATATCTTACCATGACAATAACTACAGTTGGCTCCTTTAAGCCACAGGGAAAAAAAAGTTCTTAAAAATTCAAGTTATTTACATATTAACACTTTATAAGAGCAATTTGCTGTTTACATGATTTGTCATTTGGTTATGTTTTGGACACCTACATATTTCAAAATTATATTGCTTAGAAAAAATTAATCGAGAAATACATTTAACATTTGCACATTTTAATACATTTATGTTACTCTTTAATTAGGAAGCTTACTTGACCTTGTTATTTCCTTATTGTGAAATTAGGAATAAGTCATCTGCCCTTAAAACAGTTGTCTTGGCTATTTATAAAGAAATTTAATTTGCTTTGCATTCTTTGTTTTCTTAAAGAAAAAGAAAGTTTAACCGTTGTGGATATTTATGTGCACATTATCTAATCAGAAAATAATTTGATAATAACTTGATAAATTATCACTTTAAAAGTACTTCTGTTAAATCTTAAGATGTTATCTAAAATGGAATAGGCAGTGGCTTCAAATAAAATAATAATGTTGAAGAAAATAATGATTTATAGATTATCCTGTTTCCTTTAAAAATAAATTTTTAACCATGTTCTATTTGCATTGTAGTAGCCTGTTCATGATAATTTAAGATTTCTAAACTTTTGTGAAACTTTTATAATAGACTCAATTATTTGCTCCTGTGTTCTTCTTTCTTTGTTCTATTGGAAGAATACATCCACTGGTAGGGTTTTTAGCTTGAATATTTAAACTATATGGATTTGAAAGGGGATTAACAGCTGATAAATAATTCATGCCATCTACTAGGTATTGGTTGGGATGAGACAATATATCTCAGCATGCTGTTGCTTTCATTAGATTTGTGTCCCAAAGATATGCGGATACACTAATACAAATAATGATTTTCAGTGAAAAGATCATCCATCTAGTTATGGTTCATGAATTACAGTGATTCTCTTTTATTTTTAATAATAATAATAATAAATAATAATAATAATAACAGCAACAGTATATAGAAACTATAACTGAGCCAAGTGAGTGCCAGGGTACACTGATTCTAAAGTTTTAACTTGTCCCAACAGTCAATTGGAAGCTGCTGTAGCTGAGAAAAAAGAAAGCAAAGATGCTGGGCTTATATTTAGAAAAAGAGAAAGGAAGTATTAATGCATGCTTTTTTTCCAATAGGATTAATCTCTCTAGGAAGTTCTACATAACAAAAGGGAGTTGGGACACCACTAAGTTTTATGAAATATGATTTCTTGAAGGGAACCTACTGTTATGCAGCTAGAAGCCTGAAAGTTCTGTTAACTAGAGAAGGGCAAAGATTTTCACTGTTGTTCAGTGTATAGTTTCGTTTTCTATTTTTTTAGAAATAGGTGGGGTTGAACATAAATGATGTTAAAATCTGCTTCTGCTTTCTATGGTTCTAGTCCTATTTGTTTCAAGTATACCATTAGGTAATGTTAAAATAATCAGAACAATTGACCCAAACAAATGAATTTTACAAAAATTGCGTTTGTTCTTAAAAAAAGAAAAGAAACATAAAGCCAAGTGACTTCCCAATTTTAACACTATAATTTGCTAATTCCTATATTTGTTTAAAAATAAGTCTTTTTACCATAAAGTAGCAAATTATTCTGGTTCAATAAACAAGCCTATTTTACTAAAGCAGTAGACAAAAAATTTCATTAAAAAATACTTCTTTTTCACCAATACAGAATTGCATAACAAAACCACAGAATTGCTTAAAGCAGCCCAAATTAAAGAAAAAGTCAAAAGATATTTCTATTAAATGGACTTCATGGTCAAACAAAGTGAATTCTCAGTTGAACCCAGTGGTAGCAATGTGTCCAGGACATGTTACATGTTGTTTGAATGTCATGGGTTGGCATGGGAAACAAGAATAGGAGGTCTCTTTACTCATGGCAACTGGGCTATACAGTATTAAAAAATGATAAAGTCTTGCTTTTTTAAAAAAAAATCTAGATTTCCTTTTCAGCTCATAGAATTCTTATATTCTAAAGTGAAAAGTTCCTTACTAGCAAGGACAATTAACTAAAAAAGAAAAGAAATTCCTGGCTCTGGAATCTGTCTGTTACTGATCTGAGTAATGTATTGGTAAGCAGTCCACTCACAATCTGAAAAATAGATGTGAGGGTATATATTTAGCTGTTAATTACTGGTGAGATGGCAAAAAGTTTTAAGTAAAATGAGTCCTAATTATCACTTCAATGAAGAAGATTATGGGGAGGACAGGGCATTGTGCTAAGTTAAATAAGTCAGATGGAGTAAGACAAATACTGTGTATATTATGCAGTATTTCACTTACATGTGGAATCTAAACAAAAAACAAAAACAAAGTACAAAAGAGAAACAGATACATCTATATAGAGAACACATGGATGGTTGCCAAAGGGGAGATGGGATGGGAACTTAAAAAATGGTGGAGGGACAAAACAAAACAAAACAAAAAAACCCCTCAAATATTGTGGACTATTTACATTGAGTCAGAAACTAGGCAAGTCATTGTGTTCAAATAAATGTATTTTTGTTACTTTATAAGGTTACATCATATTTTTGTTCAGATAATTCACAAAACAGAACTTGTTCAAAGTAGAATGTGCATAAGGAGAAGGAGCTGTCCTCTCTGTGTTTTTCCTTTCTCCCTCTATACTCTTTTGTCTACCTCTTCTTAGCTCCAACTCCTTTCTCAAAAATATAATGAAATATTACTCAAGATAACAGAATTTGGGTGGGTATTAATAGTTTCAGATTCAAAAGAGCAGGTAAACTAGGTATTGCTTCTTACTGCTGTGCCCTCGTGAATTCTTTACTTAAAAAAAAAGGTAACCAAATTTACTTTGAGGCTACACAGCACCACTTTGGTTACAACATGTCACTTCAAATTTACTAAATACAGTTTATTTTTATTTTATGATAATTTTATATTTACAGCAAAGTTAGAAGAATTGTACAAGAAACTCTCATGTATTCTTTACATAAATTCATCAATCATTAATTTTTACTACAAAATCTTTCTCTTATTTTTCACCATAATACATACACACATGTTATTTATATTATCTTCTTGAAGTTGTACGCATCATGACCTTTTACTCCTAAATATTTTAGAATGTATTTTCTGGAACAAAGATATTGTCATATATTACAGTTGATCAAGATCAGGAAATTGGAACTTGACAATTTAACATAAATCCCTATTTCTTTTGTACTAATCGTTTCCAATTTTTTCAATCCTGGTTCCAAACCAGAATCATATGTTATGTTTTTGTTAGCCTTTCTTAATCCAGAATGGATCCTCACCATTCTTTATCTCCCATGGTATTCACACTCATGCCAGTTCTTTTGTTACATGTTCTTCAATTCATGTTTGTCTGGTATTTCACAATTAGATTAAGCATATGCAGTTTTTGGAAGGAAAATTCTGTGTATTCTTGGTGTTTTTAGTGAATCACATTAGGAAGTATGGGATATAAATTTGTCTCATTAAGGTGGTTACTTTTGATCACTTAGTGAAGGTGGTGTTTGCTAGGCTTCACCACTAATATTATTATTTTTCCCTTGTTAATTAATAACTAATCTCTGAAGAGATAATTTGAAGCTATGTAAATATCATGTTTATCATCTTTTACCCAGGAGTTTTAGTATCCATTGATGATTCCCCCCAAATTATTTACTTCCTATGATACTTGCACAATAGTGATTTTATAACAATATCACTTCTATATTTATTAATTACTATTCTGCTGTAGAAAGCCTTTTCCACTTTTCTCTGTTTAGGTAAGTACGAATGCATGTATATATGTTTGTATGCATATATGCATCTATGATTTATCAGAAGTAAATAATGAGTTCCTATTTTATTCAATGGATTGTTATTCATTTATCATCATTATTTATTTTGATACTTAAATTATTACAGATTTGATTTAAGGGGCCCCCTCAAAGTGCTCCTGAATCCCTTTAAAGAATCAACTAACTAATGAATGCCTAGTCTTGAGTAGACCAAAGATGGGTGATAGGTGATATTGGAAGGCTGAGTGAAGCTACCTTTCAGCAAGTACTATGGCCATGTGTCTGCCCGAGCTTCCAGCTCTCGATACTGGCAATATTTTAACCCTTTTATTCTCTACATCAGTATTATAAATTTCATGATATCTACCCATCCCCAATAGTTTGAAAGGAAACCAACTGGCCACGAAAGGTTTACTATTGAACTCTCTATTATATATAATAAAAAGTACTATATCTTTTTTATTTAAATATTTTATCTATTTATTTTTATAGAGAGAGGAAGGGAGGGAGACAGAGTGTAAGAAATACATCTATGTGAGATAGAAACTTTGATCAGTTGATTCTTGTACATACCCTGACTAGGGAACAGACTCACAGCCCAGGCATGTGCCCTGACCAGGAATCAAATGGGTGACCTTTCACTTTGTGGAACAACACGCAGCCAACTGAGCCACAGTAGTCAAGGCTGCACTTACAGTGTTGAGTAATACTTTCCCAATAAATAAGATAAATAAATAAATTTTGATTTTAAATTCATTCATATATTTTTCCATTCATTTGTTTAATTCACATTTATTAATTTATGGTTAAGTACTAGATTTTGCTAAGCCCTAGAGATGGAGTAAAAATGTTAACAGGGTCTAGGCTATTAGAGCTGTTAAGTGCAGCAAGCGCAGACAGAGAAGTAAGTAAATTTATGTATAATGATGTTGTGTGTACATTTATATTACTAATAGCAGGGTAGAGTAGTGGCACAGATATGACAGAGGTACATTCTTGAGTATTACAAAAGGTATTATAGAGTAGTTAATTAATGGGGATTAATTAATCCAATATAAATTAAAGCTGGTTCAAAGAGTAGTTGAGGATCAGGTTATTTATAGGAAGTTCAATAAAGAAATGTTAGAATAAGATTGTTAGTTTGATTATAAAACTGAATAATGCCTTGCAGTTCAATAAACTGTAATATTTCAGGTTATCTTTCCCATAAAAACATTTGTACTTCTATTGGGCACAAACATACAAGTTAACATGTAACTTCACAGAGTCTGAATCTTTAATTAACAGCAAACAGCAAAATCAAAAGCAGGACAGTCCCCTTGTGAATTAAATAATCCTTCAGAATGACATTAACAAGATGTGCAATCATTCTCTTGGTCTTGTTCCTAATATTTGGATATTTTTTCTTAACATTGCTCCCTTTGATCCCAAATTTTTCCAAATGTTATTATAATGTTAATATATTATTTACAAATATATTTATTATAAAATTATTATAACATTAAGAATATAGTTGATCTCAAAAAAGGGCTAATCCTGATTTTCATTATGGACTATTTATTTATATTTGTGCAGCGCAAGATATTAACTAATGGTCTGTGCCTTCTTGAGCATGGAGTATTGAGTAACTATTATACATCATTAAGAAATATAGGAATAGATCTTTTAAAAGCTTTATTACTTGCTTTCAATCCTGAGGTTATGAAACTAAGCCTGCCTCACCATTAGATATCACTTGTAGTGCCTAAAATTTTGGTGAATTCCTTTCTTCGGAGGTCTCCAGAATTTGCTCAGGTTCCTTTTCTTCCAGGAAGCAACTATATTTATAATGAGTACAGTTCTTTCCATGAGATTCCGAGGCTATTTTTTGAGAGCCTAATATCTGGCTTACATATATCAAAATCTCAAGATTTGCTCTTCTTTTTAGTAGGCACAAAATTTTATTTAATTTGAGCTCCCAACTAGACAGACACCACCGCCAAGAGCAACAACGACAAAACCCCTGAATGAGACTCTATTGCCTCTCACCTGATAGAGACTAGATATTTTTCCTCACACAGTAGATATCATCAAATAATCATGCTGTCAAATTAGATACCTCACAAATGGGAAATTACTGGTTATGTAAAACCATACTCACATTTACACAGGCACTTTTTTGACCATGCCATTAAAACTGGCTTAGTTTCACTGGCATAGTCTTCACTCGGCTGTGGACAGAACACAGCTGAAGCCATGACTTACATAGGGTGATTTCTCCACTATACCTTTGTAGCTGGTTTAGTGTTCGGAACTACACACAGACCTAACAACCCTGAGGCTTGATTGTACAAAGAATTGCAACTCTAAATCAGGTATTAGACATGAAACAGACAGAATGACAGAATTTATCAGAAGCAAAACAAACAAACAAAACTAATACCATCAAATTCAAGTAAAATTAGAAGAAAGAAGAAAAAGAAAACAGAAAGTCACTTTGCCAATTGGAAGTACTATTGCCAATTGGAAGTCACTTTGGGAACCAAGAAGAGACATGCTTGGACAGTGAAGTGACTTCTCTGGCATAGCAGTTTAATCAACTCTCCTTGAATTTGAAGTCATCTTCTTTGGCCTCGTTCCTAAGTTTTGGATAATGATTCTTTTTTTCTTTTCCTTTTAAATTAAATTTATTGGAATAGCATTGTTTTCCACTGCTGGGATTATACCCTAAGAATCCTGAAACACCGATTCAAAAGAGCCTATGTATACCAATATTCATAGCAGCACAATTTACAGTAGCCAAGTGCTGGAAGCAACCTAAGTGCGCATCAGTGAATGAGTGGATAAAAAATCTATGGTACATTTACACAATGGAACACAATGCAGCAGAAAGAAAGAAAGAAAGAGCTACTATGCTTTGGGACAACATGGGTGGAACTGGAGAGCTTTATGCTAAGAGAAATAAGCCAGGCAGTGAAAGACAAATACCATATGGTCTGGCCTGTATGTAAACCTAATCGACAAAACAAGCAAGCAAGCAAAATATAACCAGAGACACTGAAATAAAGAACAAACTGACAGTAACCAGAGGGGAAGGGAGGAGAGGATTAACGGGGGAAAGTAGGGCAAGGGTCCTCAAGGAACATGTATAAAGGACACATGGACAAAGACAAAGGGGGTAGGTTTGAGGGTGGGAGGCAGGGATGAGTGGGAGGGGGAGTGACAGGGCAGGAGGAAGTGGAGACAATTGTACTTGAATGACAATAAATAAAAAAAAAATAAAAAGTTTATGTTTCAAGTGTACAATTCTATGATATATGATCTGTATATTGCATTGTGTACCCACCACCCAAAGTCGTTTTTTTTCTGTCACCATGTATTTGACCCCTTTACCCTTTACTACTTCTACCCTTTTTCCCTTTGGTAACCACCCTACTATTGTCTGGGTCTATGAGTTTTGATTTGTTTGTTTTTCTTGTTTGTTCATTTGTTGCTTTTAATTTTATATCCCACATATGAGTGAAATCATATAGTTCTTGACTCTTCCTGTCTGACTTCTTTTGCTTGACACGTGATTTTCAACCTTTTTCATCTCATGGCACACATACACTAATTACTAAAATTATGAAACACACCAAAAGATATATTTTCTGCTAATGTGACAAAAAATAGTATAATTTTTTTTCATTCACACAGGATGGCTGTCGTTATGTTGGCTGTTGTGATTTTTTATTTGACAGTCTAAGGGAAAAGAGGTCAGTGCCCCTGACTAAGTAGCCAGGTATTGTATGTTTTAAAAATTCTTGCTGTATGCCTCTTGCAGCACACCGGTGTGGCACAGTGCACAGGCTGACAGTTGCTGGCTTAGCATGATATTCTCAAGATCCATCCATGTTGTCACAAATGGCAGTATTTCATCTCAACAGTTTAAGAATAGAGTTACCATAGACCCAGCAACTTAACTTCTGTGTATCTACCAAAAAAAAAAATTAGAAAACATTTATTTGCAAAGAAATATGTACCTCCACAGTCATTGCAGCATTATTCATAGTGGAAGAGATATGGATACAACCAAAGGGTCCTTCCACAGATAATTGGATAAAGAAGATGTGGTACATGTACACAATGGAATACTACTCAGCCATAAGAAAAGATAAAATACTGGATAATGGTTCTTAACCCAGCCATTAACCCCATGGTGAGTTCCAGAGAACAGCAATTTATATCTAGAGCAGCAATGTGTGAGTAATTGCTTTAATGGGTTAAGCAGTTCTGTAAGACAGGAGTGTTAGAGGTGGGTTCTTAAAATAGATAGGGGAAGAAAAATAGGGAAGAGAGTCATACATTATATAACAAGAATTTTGTAGTAAGTCAGGAACCATTGATGCTTTTCTTTTAGAGGTTTTATTTTTATTTATTTTTAGAGAGAGGGTCAGGGAGAGAGAAAGAGGGAGAGAAACATCAGTCGGTTGCTTCTTGCACATCCCCAACTGAGGACCTACTGTGCAACCCAGGCATGTGCCCTGACTGGGAACTGAACCGGTGACCTTCAAGTTTGCAGGCCGGCGCTCAGTCCACTGAGCCACCCCAGCTGGAAGGGAGGGAGCCATTAATGTTTTTAAGCAGGATGGTGGCATGAAAAAAGGACTTGTAGAATTATTAATCATCTAATTGTAAATGGATTAAATGAATTCATTAGGTGACTGTAGGTTTTAGTGAAAATACCTATGTGAAAAAACTGGAGTTGTTTTTTTTTTTATTATTGTGTGACTGTAAAAAATTGCTTTTTCGTTGGCATTTGAGGTAAACGGTATATTCAAATTTAGTTGAGATACTTTGCTGTTATATTAAAACCATTTCCTTAGTACTTCATCCAAGTTTCATTTATTATGTGTTGTCTCCTGTTTCTAGAAATTGTGAAATTGTGTAGCTAAAAGCTTTCCCATTAGTGAATAATACTGAATAATTATTAACATCAATTAAACCTCAATAGAAAACAGCAATAATGATATTTCTAGAAGAAGGAAAGCACTGAATTGTGCCTGGTTTGGCTATTTTTTTTTTTTACTTGGCAATTTGTTTACCTTTCTCACATTATAAAGTGTATAATTATACTCAGTTATAAAGCACCATGATTTATTTGCTACTGTAGTCACATAGCCTAATTTGTGAACAACCCATTTTCTAACCAAACTATTTTTTCATAGTCTCTAACTCAACTGTCAGCCCGTAATATGTTTCTATAACTGCACAGAGGGTAGTGTGGAAGGTGATAACAGGGTAATAGGAGTTTCAAGAATTAGAAAATATTTGTTAAGCAGTGGCGGCTGTGAGTGTAGGGATTGATGCTCTGAATGCTCCGAATTGTAATTTGCAGTGCCTTTTTTTTTTTTTCCCTGTGTGCTCATTCTGGAATCAGCTCACTTATTCAAAGTGCATCTTTCCACTACATATGGTGGACATGATGGAACAAGGGGCCAGTTGCACAATCTCAGCTTATTATATAGGATTCTTTTCTAATCAAAAAGATGTTTCATGACTAAGTAAAATGAACTGTAGCATAGGTTTTTTAATTGATGCAAAAGGAAGTGCCATACTCTCTCCCTACACCATTTTCTAATCAACTTCAGGGAGTAAACTTAAAGACACCAAATTAATTAATGATGGGTGGATTAGAAATGAGAAATACAAACAACCATGTCTGTAAAGAAGGAAGAAGTGGTGATTATATATTGACTTGCAGGTCATTATTATTAGATGTTCAGCTTCAATTATTTTTTCAGATGGCTAAAAATGTATGCTTTTTATAACTATTTCACCTGTAACTTCCATGAATAAAGATTTTATAATGTTTTCTCCTTTCATTTTAACTTTTATCAGAACAAATATTTATTTCATAATTGAGTTTATGTTCAGGAATAGGGAAATTAGGTAATTAATAGTTATTGTGAGTTTATTTTGTATCACAGCTTATGGATTCACTTTTAATGTGGGAATTAATTCATATTTGCAGCCCGTTCTAAGAAAAAAATATCACCAAAGAGCTCTTTACACTTTTGTGAGATGGCTATAGTTATTAGAATTCTCTTTCCATATTGAACTGAATTCTGCCTCCTTCTGACTGGTACCTAGTTCTCTGATGCTGCACTCAATTCTGGTCCTTCAGATATGTAAAATTTTAAAAATATTTATGGCACTTTTTAAAAATAAAGAGACTTAAAACCTATATATTTTTTCAATATTCAGTACCCTTACCATTTTCTCCATTCTATTTATAGTCTAGCTTTTGTGAAAAAAAAAATAGAAGCACATAATATCCACTGACAAATAGCATAAATCACATATCTGCACACTGAGTAGAGATCATCAATTCTCTCTTTTTCTGGACACTAGACCCTTATAATATCTTTAAGTTAAAAAATTACTTCCTTTCCTGTTATCAGAGATTTTGGTCTGACTGTTGAAATTTCCACAGAATGATTATTTTGTCTACTGGATTGATTAACTTAACTGACAACTAAGTGTTACTGAGTTAAAAGAGCAGAGGAACCATAGCAGAATTATTTGTTAGCTGTATAGATTTGGTTAAAGATTTCTGCTTAGCATAACTTATATGTGGAATGATATTTCAGATTCCAAATCTATGAGTCTGCATGTGTCATAGAAGAAAATGTAAAATAATAAAAAAAACAAAAAAACTTGTAACTAAATTAAACTAACAAGTTTGTGCTTTCATTCATAGAATATTGTTTAACCTCTATCAGTTTTCACCTCTGTTCTTCTTGGAGTTAATTTTTTTAAAGTTGATTTTAAGTAAGAATGGGAACAGCCTGTTAAAGACTTTTATAAATTTCTGACTGAATATTATTATTATGCAAGAAGTATTACATCATCCTGGTCCCTATCCTTGAGGACACGTGTCCCAGATTTATGTCTTTTAGTCGAGAAGTCATTTCTGATGATGTTTTTTATATGTGAACTTTGCTAAAGAAAACCCAGGATTTATAAACACATTTATAAAACAAGTTGGAGGTTATGATTTTTGTATAAGATTTTTTGTAAATATCCTCCATAACAAATCCCTCTTTGTCTTTCTTATCATCAGTAATGATAGAAGTTTATTAAGGGCTGGTTATCTGCAGGATGGCTCCAAGTCTAAAACCAAAAGTCAACACATAATATATGATTTATTAACATAATATTGTAAAGTGCAAGGCATGTCATATGTGGCCCAGAAAATGAGATCATGTGGAAAGAAAATATAACTTGGAAACATAAAATTTGGGTTTAGCAAATTTTATTGTTTTTTCACATATCTCTTGTATTTTCACATATCTCTTGTATTTTCATATATCTCTTGTATTTTTTCACATAGCTCTTGTATTTTCACATATCTGAGCTAAAAACCTATGTCTTTAATGTCTACTTCATATAGTAGTTGTGAAAATTAAATGGAGGTTAAATTAAAATCGGGGTGTTTTCTTGCAGATAAGTAGCAGTCAAGTTAAGTTTCTGTTGTGTGTATATGTAAGAGAGAGACCTTTATTGAGAAGTAATGTATGAGTACAGCTAAAGTCAGATTCTGAACTGTTGGAGAGCTGATAAGGCTCCCATTCTTCACAAGGAGCTCAGTTATCAGGAATGTAAACCTATCAAATTAAGAAGATTATAACTCTGTTTTTTAAATGATTTTCTTATTGTTTTTTTATTGACTTAACAATTGTTTCCATTGACTTACCTCTATTTATACATTTTTCTTTCTTTTTTTTTTAATCTGCAATTACATTAGTGTCCTTTTTAAACGACTTTCTAGCTATGTTCATTCTATTACACCTTACACAGGAAAAACAAGCAAAGCAAAAATTTGCCATCTTTTGTGAGGAGATAAAAATATTTCATCTTGATTACTCTGTGAGGACTTGAGTGCCTAAGCAGAGTATTCAGCCAAGAAATGTTTGTTCAGTTTAATTTGATTGACCCCTTTCTGGCTCTATACATTATTTTACTGACCTAAGAAAACTGAGAAAATACTGAAATGCTGAGCACTACTGAGACTGTGTTATTTAAATCAAGCATTACTGATTTTAATCAGATGTGCTATTTATGTGCTTCAGATAAATTACTATTTTTGTGTGTGTGTGGTGAGCAGGGCTCACAGGAGGTAGCTGGTAACAAAAGCTACCTCCTGTACCTATGTATACTTTGCTGTTCAGATATTCGCCATGATGAATATATTTTATTATTGTATTCACATCATAATGTAACCCAGGTCTAGCCACATAAAATGATAAAATAAATTAGTATAGCTCTTTCCAGTTTGTAGACCATGTATATCTGGTAAGCATTGTAGTTTCTGCAGGAGGTGCTGATTAAAAACAGTGTCTGTTAAGTAAATAATACGATGTGCACAAAATTTAAAATGTTTGTTGTAATTTTTCATTAAAAATTACCATATACTTACTTAGTTTATAATATGATCCTTTGGCAAAGAAAAATTCTTTTATTTGTATAGAACTCCAGACTACTAAATCCTTTTACCTACTTTCCTCCTGTTATCATGGCCAGAAACTTGAGCTCTTTCTTCCCCTGTCTCTCTTCTGAGAACTTTCATTAACATATTCTTTTGTTTCTTTTGTCATAAGATATTCAGAAGTTGACCAGTTTTTACTACCTACTCAAGTACCATATTTCCAGCCTATCTTCTTGGCTAGAATATTGCAATAGCCTCCCAACCGCTCCTTCTTCTGTTCTTCTGTTTATTTATAGCCTATTTTCTTTATTCATAGTCTATTTTCTTTATAACTGCTGAAGTCATCCCTTAATATCCAAATTCAATTGTGCTAAGTGTATTCTTAAAATTTCCCAGTTTTTTTCAGTTTTCCAAAGAAAAGGCAAAGGGCTTACAATGGTCTAAATTTCCCAAAATGACCCC
>PVJD01017183.1:0-18384 GCA_004026545.1 Mormoops blainvillei
TGAGATGGTGGAAAAAGCCCTGGAGATGGGTGGCGGGGATGGCGGCCCAGCCGTGCGAACGTGCTTGACGCCGCTGAACTGCGCACTTGCAAACGGTCGAAATGGTACATTTCATGGTCTCTTTTACCCCAATTAAAAAAACGTAAGAGTGGTCCTGCTCTGGGTAGCGTGTGGTCAGAAAATGGGGGTGAACCACGGTTGGGGATCTTATGCAGAAGGTGCGAAGGGTGGAGTGGGCCTACAGTGAGTTCGGTATAGAAAGCGTCGCTCAGGTTAACCTGGAAGGGCAACGGTGGTCTCTTGTGGTTCAGGCAATGCTTGGGTTTCTCTCTGTGTTCAGATACCATTATGGAGAGGTTGTTCCAGTGTGACTGGCGCCTGACCACGTCCCTGTATGTTTTGGGGAAGTGTTTCTATTCAGCGGGAGGGCACCAAGGCGGGGCCTTCAGTGACAGGGCAGCGCCGGGCTGTGAAGACTGCTTTTATCTTTCTTGTGTTTAGCAAATACCTTGCGCTCCGAGGCCACCTGTGGGCCTGCTGAGCACTGGGAGTCCCTGGAGGTCCTTACACTGTCAGCTGCTTCACCTGGAGCCCAGCCACCCTCCAACCGGGGCCTGGTTCCCGCGCCCCGCCCACATGGTGGCCTGGTTCCCGCGCACCCGCCCCCATGGTGGGATCGAGGGGTTAGGCTCACTCCCGCACACCCGCCTGGGCAGGGAGGGCTGCTCAGCAGAGAAACACGCAGCTGAGAGAACCCACCCTCGCCTCCAAGGTGTCACTTCTACCTGGTCTACGCCCTGCAGGAAAAAGGATCAAAGGATCAGATGCTGCTGCTGGAAACCCATCCTGCCTCACTGCTGAGAGCCAGCAATGTTCGCATTCTAGTGGGCAGAAGAAACCCCCAGGGGCCCGTTAAAACCCACGTGACGGGCCTGACCCGCAGATGTAGGAGGTTCAGGGGTGGGGCACCAAGATGTGCATTTCTAACTCTTCCCTGGTGATGCCGACACTGCGGGCCTAAGTCAGGGACCCACTTTGGGAACCACCGCTGCCAGCAACAGCCTCCCCCACCCATTTCAGCCCTAGCCCGGGGCCTGACCGGAGAGCTCGGCTGGCTCCAAGGGCGGGAAGAGGCCAGTTAGGCAGAGGGGACCCATGAAGGGGTGGGCCAGGAACAGGCTGGGGAGGAATTCCGATGTTGTTCCCAGAAACAGAGGGGGGGGGGGGGGAGGATATAAAAGAGAGAGAGGCAATTGTCTGTCGGTGTTCTGATGTCTGTGTAGTTTGGAATTGCATGATACAGCACCATTAATTCATCCAGTCTCTCTCATTGGTGTGAGTGTGGGTTGGGTCCAGTTTGGGTTATGACAAGACAGGCATGTCTGAGAAATGGAGGCAAACACTATATATATATATGGAGAGAGAGAGAGAGAGTAGGAGAAAAAAGAGAGGGGGAGGAGAGAGAGAGAAAGATTCAAACATTTTTCTTCTGTGCCAGGCACTATTTTAGGTGCCTTATAAGTTATGAACTGGGCTCCCGGCTGGCAGCACCCACTAACTCGTGGTCCCTCCCTCTGTTGCTACAAACTCTGTAACCTGCACCCACCCTCCTTCCCGGAGGACAGCCCGGGTGGGTAGGACACACTTCTCTGCCCCTCAGAAGACTCTCCTGGCTCCGTCCTTCCATTCCATGCAGAGTTTCTCTCTACTTTGGTGCCCTCCCAAAACCTACTTCCCGTCTCCAGATTATCCACTTTCCAAATTCCAATATTGTTTTTAAGATTATATCTGCTTCCATTCATCCTTCCATCCACATGTTTTTGCATTGTCTGCCTATCTCTCTGTCTATCTCTCTATCTCTCTATCTACCTACCTACCCACCTCCCATCTGGCTCTGAGAACAGAGGTTCCTTAAACCAAACTCAGGAGCAAAAAGAGAGGCAAGGAAGTGTAGACGCTTGGGAAGAGGAGAGAGCTACAGTTCTGCTCCTACATGCACAGCTGGCATCTAGGAGAACATACTAAGGGTCCTCTTTCATCTAGGACTTGGATATCCATGGAGGAACAACTGTGGTCTGGAGAATTTGCACTGCGTTCTTTACAAATTGCCCACAGTGCGGTTACTCATCATGCAAGCGTATATTAAATAAAATAAGGTCTGTTCTCTTTTTAGAACATTGGCTCCTTTTCCTGACCACTCTGGTCCGCATTCCCGAGCTCTGGGAATGAGGCACGTTTTCTCCAAGCTCGTCTGCACCTCGGGTCGGCTCCATGGAAAGGAGCCCTCTTTCCATTGACTGCTCTGTGCGTCTCTGAAAAATTGTCCCATCTATCTGGGCCTCTTTTGGTCCTCCCTGGGAAAAATGGGCTTCAGCCTCATCAGGTGGGTGGGAGAAACCTACCAAAATCCATGTGTGATCTCTACACAGAGAACGCCACAATATAAAAAAGAGAAAAGAAAAAAAGATTTAAAGTAGACTATAATGAAGGCAAAGGTGTTCAACTTCACGGGTCATGAGGAAAATACAAAATACAGCTACAATGACCTTCCACTCTACCCCCATCAACAAAGCTAAAATGAAAAGGCAGACAATGGGACCTGACCAGTGTGGCTCAGTTGGTTGGGCATCGTCCCGCAAAGCCAAAGGTCAGTGGTTCGATTCCTGGTCTGTCCTCTCTCTCTAAAAAGGAAGAAATAAAATCTTTAAAAAGAAAAAAGACAGATAAGACAATGCTAAGCTGTCTTAGAGAAACGTTACAAAAAATTTAAAAAACGTCTCACTGAAGTATGACATTCATTGAGAAAAATGTGCAAAGCAACAAGTTATTGCAAAGCAAATACGCTCCCCAGAGTGAGAAGCAAATGGAAGGTCTCCTGCCAGGCCAAAGCCCGCTCACAGCCTCTCCTGAAGGAGATCACTGTCCTGCTTCCTAACACTATGGATTGGTTTTGCCTGTTTCTGAACTTGACATGCACAGGATCACAGCCCGTGTTTCTTTGGGTTTGCTTTCTTTTGTTCATCGTTGTCTGTAAGACTGTTGGTGTTCTGATGTCTGTGTAGTTTGCCATTTCATTCTGGAGGATTGTGAATTTATCTAGCCTCGTCCGTGTGCACCTGGGCTGGTTCTGGCTTGGGTCATTACAAACAATGGCGCTGTGAACATCCTTGTACCTGTCTTCTGACACACGTGTTTGCATCTCTGTTGGTGTCTTCCTAGGAGTGGAATTTCTGGCCCACAGAGGAGGCATTGGTTCAAATTCAGTAGGTAATGAATGCTTAATAGACTTCCAACATTATTTAACTTCATACCCTCACCAAAACTTAGCATTGTTTTATCTGTCTTTTTTTCTTTTTAAATATTTTATTTCTTCCTTTTTAGAGAGAGAGGACGGACCAGGAATCGAACCACTGACCTTTGGCTTTGCGGGACGATGCCCAACCAACTGAGCCACACTGGCCAGGTCCCATTGTCTGTCTTTTCATTTTAGCTTTGTTGATGGGGGTAGAGTGGAAGGCCATTGTAGCTGTATTTTGTATTTTCCTCATGACCTGTGAAGTTGAACACGTTTACCTTTATTATAGTCTACTTTAAACCTTTTTTCTTTTCTCTTTTTTATATTGTAGAGTTCTTTGTGTAGAGATCACACACAGATTTTGGTAGATTTCTCCCACCCACCTGAAGTATTTGATATTATTATAAGTTGTATTCGTTTATTCAAATTTGTTTCCTAATTGTGGTTGTAGTATAGAAAAATAATCCGATCATTTTTTGCTTTGTGTTTTAGATTTTATCTACTTACTTTTAGAGGGAGTGGAAGGGAGGGGAAAAAGAGAGGGAGAGACACATCAATGTGATTGAGTTTCGGCCCGCAACCCAGGCATGTGCCCCAACTGGGAATCAAATCAGCGACCTCTCAGCTGACAGGTCAGCACTCTGTCCACTGAGCTACCCCAGCCAGGGCAAGCGAACCTTTTTTTATTGACTTGTATCCAGTAAACGTAGGACATTTTTACATTAATGTTAAATAATTATCTAGGGATTCTCCTGGTTTTTCTACCTAAACAGTCGTGACATCTGTAAGAAAAAAAAAAAAGGTAGTTTTCTTTCTTTCTAAACCCTGAGGCCCTTTATTTATTATTTTTTCTTTCTCACTTGCATCTTTATTTCCTGGCTGTGTGGATCTTCAGGATAGTGGAGAGAAGTGGTGAGGACTGGCCAGTCCCGTCTCAGTCCCAGGAACACAAGGAAATCTTGCAACCGCTCAACATGGAGCCCAGTGTTTCCTACAGGATTATTCTGCAGATACCGTTCATTGAATTAAGGGATTCACTTCTCTCCTTCATATCTAAGAGTTTGTTATTTTTAATCAAAACTAGATTTTGAAAAAAAGGGTTTTGAGTTTTACCAAATGCTTCTCTTGTGTATACTGAGATGATAATGACCTTCCCTTTATGATAATTATGTGGTGAGTGACCTTTCCTGGGTTTTGCGTGTTCTTGAATTCCTGAGATATATTTCCTGAAATAAACGGAACTTGGTCAGGATGCATTGTGTTATTCTCCCATTATCTATGGTGGGCAATAATATTTTACTTAGGACTTGGATATCTGAGTTCACGGCCTATTAATTTTCCTTTCTTTTAACTTTCTTGCCAGGTTTTCGATAGCAAGGTTATCCAGGCCCTTATGCAACAAAATGAGAAATGTTTTCTCTTTTTCAAGACCTTGAACATTTGCATAAGATCAGTGTAATTTCTTTCTTAGTTGTTTTGGGAAAATCTTTGAGAAAGCCTAAAAGTCAAGGAGGGTTTTTTGTGTGAAAATTTGAAATTATGGATAACTCGCCTTTAATAGGCTTTCTATTTTGTGTGTGTATGTTTGCTTTGGGTAGTTGTGTTTTTGTTAGTTGCATTTTGCTAGGAATTTGTCATCTAAGCTTTCAAATTTCTTGGCATAAAATTGTTCATAATATCTTCCCGCCGCCCTTAATGTCTTTAACGGAGGGTCTTTAGTAAATGCCCTCTTTCTCATCCTTGATGTTGTAATTTCTCTCTTTTTCTCTTCGTTAGCATTTGCGGGAGCTATTGCTTTTATTAGTTTTTAACAAAATATGTCTTCGTTGTTTTTTCTCTTGAACAATTTTTTAAAATTTTACCAGCTTCTGTTCTCATCTTTTTCTTCCCTGTCTCCTGGCTTGTTGAGATTGTTACCGGACAGACAGCTTGGCCCCGCGCCGGTCTGCCTCGGGCCAGCCGGCAGTGTGCGGGTTCTAGACTTCGGTAGGAATGACTTCACACCAGTCCAGGTGATGGTGAGAGTTCGTTTACTAAAGCTGGGGACCGTGAGGCTTAGCCTAGAGGAAGCAACAGTAGAACCCAGACTGGGCTGCCTCAGCCCAGTGGGAAGTCAGAGAAAAGGGGGCCTTGGGGACAGGTGCAGGGGGTTAGCCCAGGACGAGCTGCCACTGCCCATTGCTCCCCTGGTTGCGAGTCCCCTGGAGACCCTTAGAGTTTAGGAGAGACCACCTGTTGGGGAAGGAGAGGGGGAAGGGAATGGCCTGGGCTGCTTCCCAGAGGGAGAGTCACAGGCAGGGTCCCTTTGTCTTGAGTTTTTGTCTGTCTCTTGCAGGTGGAATCTTAGGGGAGGTCTCAGGGGAGGGCTTGGTAGAATATTCACCAGTTTTCCCGGTGAGTTCCGTCAGGTTACTGGGCTCTCCCCTGACCGGTCAGCGCCCCGGCAGCTGGCGTCACCCACCTGGTTTTGCTGTGTTTCTGGGCCTGGAGCTGAGATACAACCGAGACCTGGAAGTCATCTCTAGGGAGGTGACCTCCCGCACCTGGCTGCGAATTGCTGGACTTTTTGTTCAGCTCTCTGCCTCGGTTTCCCAATACCACGTGCCAAGGAATGTTCCTAGCTCCTTGCTATCCTGCCTCCTGATGATGCTTAAAATGGTTGCTTTTAGACTCTCTTCTTACCATGTATCTGATCTATCATTTAATGCCAGAGGGAAACAGAACGGCAGTGGGAATATTATGGACAGACGTATGCCAAGGCATCTGACAACTGAGAGGAGATGGACAAATTCCTTGAGAAACACGAGTTCCTGGAGAAAGTTTAAAAGATGAATGATTATCTCTCTGGTCAATAAATTAAATACATAATGAACTTGCTACAAAGAGCTCTGGGTTCACCTGCTTTGTTGGGGAATCCAACATATACTTAAGGAAGAGATAATGCCTGGCCTGTGTCTTGTCTGTTTTTTCCCCTCCCTCGTCTTGTTCCTCCTCCTTGGAATGTGGCTTCCCCTCCATTTTCACTCTGTCTAGACTTCCCTCACTCTTTCATCTCCTCTGTATTTCGAGGGTGCCAAAAGCTTCATCTTTTTATTATCGTTAATACTCATCTGAGGATATGTTTTTTATTATTGATTTTAGAGAGAGGAAGAGAGAGAGAGAGAGAGAAACACTGATCAGTTGCCTCCCGAATGTTCCTTGACTGGGGATTGAACTCGAAACCGGGGACCAAACCCCAAACCTTTTGAGGCTCAGGAAGATGCTCCAACCGACTGAGCCACCTGGGCAGGGTTGAAAGCTTCATCTCTGAAGTCACCAAACGGGAGCTGTCCTCCAGGCTGTGTGGCCCCAGGGTCACTCCATTCTCCTCTCCCAACCTCCAGTTTTTTCATGTTCACCTGAGACGCCTGGGGAAGCGGGGAATGAATTCTGTTTGTGTTGGGAAAGTTACTGAGTGGTCCTAATCCATAAAATAGGGGACAGGGAGGTGGCCCCTGCCTCCTGAGGTGGCACTGAAGATTCAGAGAGGGAAAAATGACAAGGGATGGGCTAACAGTGCCGGGCATGGGGTAAGGGCTTGATAGGGAGTTTAGCTGTGATTTGATTATCATTGTGTGTCCCAGGCATGATTTCACAGAGGGGACAGGAGAGTGGACAGCATCCCCTAGCGAAAACTCAGATGTCCCTGCAAAGTCCCCTCCCGTGTGAGTCAGGAGTCTGAAACTAATCCCCACTAATTCCCCTGCCCTTCTGCTGAGGCTGGGCCTTCTGGGTAAGAGGATTAGAGCATTTGCTAAATTAGTCCTGTTGGAAGACAGAGGAAATAGCGGGAGGGGCTCAGAGACCAGGAGGGACAGGAGGGACGAGAGTGAAGATGAAGGCTGGGGGGTGAGGAGAGAGACAGAGAGAGGCAAAGAGAGCAGAAAAATACTGGGTTGGCCAAAAAGTTCGTTTGCTTTTTTCCCCCCCAGAAGATGGCTCTGGTAGCACTTCATCGTCTTTAACTTTATGCAAAACAATTGTGTTAGATTGCGTTGTGACAGCTGTCATATCAGCGTGCATTTAAAAAAACAACATCGAAACCGGTAAATTTTTGTGTAGCCATTTTAGTATCAAAGATGGAAGAAAGTATGCAACATTTTTGGCACGTTACGCTTTATTATTCTAAGAAAGGTAAGAACGTAGCTGAAACACTCAATAAAAGATTTGTGCGGTGTATGGAGAAGGCGCTGTGACTGATCAGATGTGTCAAAGGCGGTTTGTGAAGTTTTCTGCTGGAGGTTCCTCACCGGACGACACCCCGGGCAGGCAGACCCACTGAAGTCCATAGCGATCAAATCGAGACATTAATGGAGAACAATTAACGTTCTACCACACGGGAGATAGCTGACTTACTCCAAATATCCAAATCAATGAAGCTATTGGTGAAAATGAAAATGTGTCTTTTATTTTCAGGGAAAAAACTAAACAGACTTTTTGGCCAACCCAGCCCTCAGGCCTGAGCGCTTGCGGGGGAAGGAAGGAACCGGGAAGGGTGCGGCAGATATGAAAGATGGGATCAAAAATGGGGGGAGGGGCAAATGCCAGGAAGGTCGCAGGGGGTACAGCCCAACAAGACACACAGAAATCCCAGTGCTACCTCTTCCTAGTTGTGGACTTCCGGCAGGCTACCTGACCTCCCTGCCTCAGGTTCTTATCTGGAAAATGGGGGTAATACCAACACCTATCTGAATATAACACCGTGTGCCTGGGGGGTTGTCCTGAGAATTCAGTTAGAATTGGCTTTCACCAGTGTCTGGCAAATGGCACCTGCTCGGTAAATTTTTCTTTCTTTTCTTTTCCGGCCGATTCATGGAGGTATAATGTACATACTGTAAAACCCACCCGTTTGAGGGGTACAGTTTGTTGAGTCTGGGTACTTGTACGTAGGCAGTCGTGGAACAGCACCATAGTCAACACATAGGACATTTCTAGCCCCCAAAGATCCCCTTGCAAGTGAATCCTGCCTACTGATCCCCAGGTCCTGGCAACCAGTGTTTGCTTCCTGCCACTATTAACACCCTTTTCTAGAATTTCACGTGTGTGGAACCACACATAGTCTGTACCGCTTCGAGCCTAGGGTCTTTCTCTCATTATTGTGCTTATTACCCATGTAATGCTGTTTGCCAGTTCCTTGTTTCTGTTTTTTTTGTTTTTGTTTGTTTGTTTTTTAATCCTCACCCAAAGACATGTTTATTGATTTTAGGTAGAGAGGGAGGGAGAGAGAAAAAATATCGATGTGAGAAAGAAACGTGGATCAGTTGCCTCCCGTTCGTGCCCCGACTGCAGATCGAACCCTCAACCTTTTGCTGTATGGAATGGCGCTCTAACTCACTGAGCTACCCCGCCAGGGGGAATGTGTACTTTAACCTCAAAAAAAAATAAATGTATATTGGTCTATTAGCACAGACCAGCCTTCAAGACCACCTACTTAATATATAATAATCTAATTCTCTCAAGGTAGGTCTTCTCAGTGCCTCGTGTGGGGAAGCTGAGGCCGGGCAAAATGAATCGCCCAAGGTCATGTGACCAGCAGTGGCTGCCCCAGGCTCGGACAGCGCGTGGATCTGACCCCGTCGATCTTGTGTTCAACCCCCATGGGACTCAGCGATCGAGAGAAACAGGAGCAGAGAAAGATGACTCAGAGGGGAAGACACAGAAAGTCAGAGGCAAAGGGGATGAGAAGAAGAAGGAAAAAGCCCAAAAATAGAGCAAAAAGAAAGAGCGACCCGGGAGCCTGACAGACAGTTCAGAGGGAGACAGAGCAGAGATGGCAGAGAAATGGTGGGAAATGAAAATGATCCAGGGACAAGGGAGGAAGGAGAAGGGGTATAGGGAGAAACCACGAAGGCTGACGGGGAGGGCTTCATCCTCGCGTGGGCCACGGAGGTAGGAAGTTTGGGGGACGCGGCGAGGCCACGGCGAGTGGAGGTTGGTCATCTGAGCCCATGTGACTTTAGGGAGGAGGAGACAGTGACCAGACAGAGGAAGCCTGTGGACGGGCCCACGCTCCCAGAGACGGAAGGTAGGCGGAGAGGGGAGGGACAGGGCAATCCCTGTTCCTGCCTTTCCGGTCTGCCCTTCTGTGGAAATAAAGACATCACCCAGATGTGAAGTGGGATCCAAGATTTTAATCGTTTTCACTCTGAGAGGGGCCGGGAATGGGCACCTGGAGCTCCAGGGAGTGGGAAACGGTGGCCCCTTCCTTCTGCCCCCACTTCCCTTGGCACTCGTCCCGGCTTTGGAAAGTGGACCCTTTGCCATCCCTATTGGATGCCCGGAGAACTGGAGCTCGGCCCGGCAACCCCCTGAACAGGCCCGATTCCTCTCTCTGTCCAACTCCTCGAGAAGTCTTGGGAGGCTCCAAGATAGGGGTCTCTTGTGTCCCCCCAGCCTCTCCTGCTTTCCGGCCTCCTTCAGAGCATCACGTCCATCCATCGAACCCTCCCCGGGCCCCCTTATTAAGCTGTCTTTGAGTTGCTCGCACAGATGGGCTCTCTCCCGTGGATGGGGACGTCATGTTTACACGCCAAGACCAGCCTCCCCACGGAGCGTGGGAGTGTCTACAACATGAATAACTGACAAGGCGTTCTGGTCCCAATTTGGGCACCCACCCGAAGCACAATATCATCTCCACCTGTCCCTCCCCTGTGAATCTTGTCTGGATCCCCCATCCTGTGCCCCACCATGTGCCATCCTCCTCTGTTTATCAGCGACCCACTCTGGACTCTGAGCCTCTCCTGGGTGTAATGTCACAGAGCCTACCCTGACTCTTTGGGGCTGAACCCGAGAAAATCATCTGAAGCCTCCCAGCCTCTCTTCACACTGTGACTTCCTCCTGATACCCCCTCCTGTTCTAGGGACCGGGATCCAGATCCTGCCGCCTCACGAGCCCCGATTACACACACCTCTTCCCAACTCGGAGGTCACTGACCGCAGACTGCTGCTGTGAACTCAGCCATAGCGGGAGTGTTTACACCACAGAAATTGGCGAGCACAACAAATCAGGGCCCTTCTTCTTGGTGAGCCAGTTGTTAACCATCTACCAGGATTCCACCACCTTCCCACCTCACTGTCTTTCACTCTGTGCCTTGTGAAACCCATGAGTGAAACTCCTCCAAGCCGGACATGAAAGGGGAAGTCAGGCTGAGGAGGCAGAAGCCAAAGCACCAAACTTCCAGGAGTGTCCCAATGCCTGGTTCCTTCCTAAAATTCTCACTGTGCTGTCTCTGCGGCTGTGGGTCAAACCGTATTGAAAGAAATACGGCGCTGCCCCGGGAAGACGCCCTCAGGCCAAACACTGTTGTCCGGGTCCCACCACCGAAACTGCAAACAAAAATCTGAAAGAGGGATTGTCTATTTGAAGGGGGGGCCTTCCTCCAAATCCACTTCTCTTCCCACCACTCCAACTTTTGTATATTTATAGGTGGGAAGCCTGTTCATCTCCACTTCTCTTTGAAATACCCACAACTACAGCTGGTACGTCCCTGCAACTACCACAATTCCTGCAATGTTTGGGTGAACTTCAGCTTTAGAACACCCTAGAACAAAAGGAATAACAAATAAACATGGATCAGGCAACCTGCCTTCCGTCCCACCAAATGTGTCCTTGCCCGAATGACGAAGTCTCTTTAAGAAGAAACTAAGAAGAAATAAATACTAGATTCATAACAAACAGCCCCCTAAACCTACCATGCAAAGCTGACATTTGCGACGTCTGTTTAAGTCGCTGGACAAATGTTCTTGATTTAACTGTATAATTGGCCTAAGTGTCCACAATGGGGCCTCTTAAAATCTGTCTTCGGGAGTTCTAGAAGGATCTCTAGCCACATGCTAAAGAAGTATGTCATATAGAAAGTTAAGAAATTGAGGCTCCCTACTCGTCTGTTCAACAGCATCTCGATTCCGACCTAAGTATTACCCACCCTAGTCAACTGCAAGTTTGGTTTCATTTCGTCTTGGGGCAAGTTCTCAGCCCCAGTGACTGGGGTCTGGGGCTCATGGGTTAAAAGCCAGTTAGAATCGGTGCGAGATGGTGCTGGGTTGAGAGAAGTACCGAGCTGCCCCAGATAGGGAGGTGCCCCCGCCCCAAGGAGGAAAGGGGTGGACTGTGTCGAGTTACGCTGCTGAGGAAGCATAAGAGACCACAGCCTTTGGCAGCATGGCTGGCGCCTGCTGCCATCTCAGAGCTGCAGAACAGGTATCGAGCTTCAGGGAGGCAGATTCCAATGAGAGGTGGAGGCGGATGGAGAAGAGTTGCTTCTACAAGATCTGAAACTTCCAGGCACTCTGATCCTTGTAGTCCAGGGGGTCCATGGGGTTGTAGGTGAATTTCCAAGTGCCTGTGGGGTCCTTGAATTCCAAGCTGTCCACAGGGCTGTAGGCGCCATAGCTCTGGCCTGACAGGGAGGTGGGGGACTGGGCCAGGGGGGGTCCCATGGAGGGGCCTGAAAGCGGGCTGAGAGCCGGGCCCCCCAACTGGGGCACCATAGGAGAAAGGTACGGATCCAGGCCACTGAAGAAGGAGCTGGGAGACCCATAGGCTGAGGGAGAAGAGCAGAAAGCAGAGGCTGGGGCATAGGTCATGGCATAGGGCGCCGAGGTCAGAGAAGACCCGGAGGCCACCAGCCCAGCCCGCTGGGCCTCGGGCAAAGGGGACTCCGAGGCTGGACTCCAAATGGACACAGTGGCCACTGCTGTGGTGGGGGAGACCGAGGGGCCGGGCAGAGGGGGGCTGTAGGAATCGGAGATGCCCAGGGGGTCTGGGCAGACGTCGGTGGAGGGCCTTGGGGGCGTGCCTGCCTTCCTCTTGGTGGGACGAGCCTTGGCTTGCGCCCCTGGGGGCTGCTGCTGCTGCTTCTGCTGCTGCCGCTGCTGCCTACATTTAGCTCTGCGGTTCTTGAACCAAACCTGGGGGTGAGAGGTGAGAGCGGGTGGCTGAGCGGGGAGGAAGTCCCGGAGAGCCCTCGTCGCGCTCAGGAGTGATGCTGCTCATTGGTGAGACGCGCCAGAGTCACACCTCGCCACTTTGCAGTCAGCTATGTGGCACCCCGTCCGTCCGTCCATCCACCCATCCACCCATCCTTCCATCCATCCTTCCACCCACCCATCCTTCCATCCATCCTTCCATCCACCCATCCACCCATCCTTCCATCCATCCACCCATCCACCCATCCTTCCATCCATCCTTCCATCCACCCATCCATCCTTCCATCCATCATCCATCCAACCAATCTTTCATATACACATAAATGCACTCATCCAGCATGCACATATAATCATACATATCCATCCAATCATGTGTACAGACATACAGTCATGCAAACACACAGGCACACACATATATATATATACATTCACCCATCCAATCAGTTAATACACATGCATTAACTGTCTTCTACATCAGTGATGGTGGCATCCTAGTTGAGAGAGACAGATTATAAATAAACAGTAAGCAAGTAAGCCACGTAATATCTTAGAAGGTGGTAAATACTATAGAAGACCCAACAGAGCAGGATAAGGGAGAGCAGTGCGGGGGAGGGGGGGAGATCGCAACTTTAATGATTTTTATTCATTTTTGGAGAGAGGGAAAGAGAGGGGAAGGGAAGGAGAGAGGGAGAGAAACATTGATGTATGAGAGAAACAATGATCTGTCACACAGATTCCCAACGGGGAGCCTGGCCTGCAACCCAGGCATGTGCCCGGACCGGGAATCGAACTGGGCAAATTTTCACTTTGAGGGTCAACGCTCAACCACTGAGCCACGCTGGTCAGGGCAAGATTGCAACTTCAGATTCGACTGCTGGTATAAGTCTCATTGACTGACAAGGCGACGTGATTGGTTGGTAAAAATCGTGAACAAAGTGATGGGGAATAAACGTTCCAGGCAGAGGGAACAGGGAGTGCAAAGGTCCTGAGGTAGGGGTGTGTTTGGCAAGTGTGTTAGAGGAAGAACGGGAGACCAGCCGGTTGAGGGGAGTAGGAAGTGCAGGAGTGGTGAGAGACAAGGCCAGAGAAGAATTTTTAGGGTCCTTTCTGACTGTGGCTGTCCCTCTGTGACCCCTCCTGCCTCCCTGACTCTGGGTCCCAGGAAGGGCTGGGATGGACCCGGGCGCCAGAACACCCTACCTGAACCCTGGACTCAGGCAGGTTGATCTTCAGAGCCACCTCCTCGCGGGCATACACATCTGGGTACTGGGTCTTGGCAAACAGCGCCTCCAGCTCCTCCAGTTGGCTCCGGGTGAAGGTGGTCCGCTCCCGCCGCTGCTTTCTCGGGGCGCCTGGGTGGGGGACGGGAAGATGGGACCCTCAGGTGACCCGGGCCTCCCGTTCTCTTCTGCGGCTGGTGTGAGGCCCTGAGCGTGTTTCTCTGCCCTGAGCTTCCAGACCCCCTCTGCCCCTCCGGAATGGGCCCCTCTTTGCCTGTGCATCAGGCCACGCTCCAAGGAGAGCTGGCTTTAGCCTTGTAAGGAGGTCTATGAATTTGTTGATTGTCCCCTTTCTAAAATTTCTTAGGCTCTAAAGCATGGCATGGTGGATATTCAACCATTTCTAGCCTATCAAAATGGCAGGTCCGTAAAGTTCAATTTAATGAAAAAGCAAAAACAAAAACCCAGCTAAAAAATAATGCCACGCACAAAAACAGAGAGCTTATTTCTCTTAGAAATAAAGCGTTGCTGACAGATGGGAATTTCTCCGGGTCCCCCTCCAGGTCGCCTCCCTACTCCCAAACTACCAGTATCCTACATTTCCATGAAAGTCTGTACGCATTTCTCCAGGTGACAGGGGGTGGTGTTTTGCATTTGTGTGTGGTCCTGATGTCACCCTTGTCAGTGCCCATCTTCTTCCTGAGGGCAAGGGACCCCAGAGGTCCCCAAAGGTGGGGGCCAGCTGAGGTGGCAGGAAGAAGAGCTGTACTCACTTGGATAGGACACAGCCTGGTGCATCAGATCCACACTGGGGCCACTCAGGGCCAAGGCGCTGACAGAGTAGTGGGGCCCCGGGTTCATATATGCCATCATGGTCGTCGGGGACGCTGGGGCCCAAGCCAGAGGGCCTGTAAGAGAAGGACAGGCAGGACTCAAACACCGCCCCCCACCACCAGCTACCTCATGGTGACAGGAAGACTTGGGTTCAAATTCTGCCTCAGTCTCTTCTTGGGTATGTGACCTTGGACCTCTGTGCCTCAGTTTCCCCACCTATAAAACTGGCCTGCTGCTCAGAGTCTTCGTAGCTTCACTGAGACTCTGTAAAGTGGAGCTGAAGCTGTCATGGATAATGTAAAGGAAAGTTCTTCTTCCTACTCCGTTCTTTATAAAATCTGATCCTGCTCCGGCCAAATGGCTCAGTTGGTTGGAGCATCATCCTGCACGCCGAAAGGCTGCGACTTTGATCCCTGGTCAGGGCACATGACTAGGTTGTGGGTTCGATCCCCAGCTGGGGTGCATATGGGAGGCAACCGATTGATGTTTCTCTTTCACACTGATGTTTCTCTCTACCTCCCTTCCTCTCTCCCTAAAAAAAAAAAAAATTCCTCGGGTGAGGATTAAACATAAAAAATCTGATCCCGTCACTTCTGTCTCCAAAACCTTTCTTTCTTTGACGCCAGAGAAGATGTTCTCACGCAGAATCACGGAGAGTAGGGTGACCAGCTGTCCCAGTCAGGCTGGGATGGAGGGGTTTCTAGAGATGTGGAACTTCAGGGCCAGACCTGGGAGAGAAGTCCGGACAAACTGGGCTGGTTGGTCACCCTAAGGGAAGGTCACAGTAAAACGTCTGAGTGGACCTGGACAGTGTGACTCAGTTGGTTGGAGTGTCTACCCATGAACCCAAAGCTTGCAGGTTTGATCCCCAGTCAGGACACATGTTAAAGTTATGGGTTTCGTTCCCAGTCTGGGCGCTTATGGGGGCAACAGATCAATGTTTCTCTCGCACATCAACTTCTCGCTCTCTCTCTCCCACCCTTCCCCTCTCTGTAAAATCAATAAGCATGCCCTCGGGTGAGGCTTAAAAGAAACAAAAAAAGTTCGAATGAGGACTGACCTTCCATGCCCATCTTTGACCTACCAGGTTGTAGGTAGGTGTTGGATGGATGAATGTAGCCGTGTGTGTGTGAATGGTCAGATGAATGGACGTAGGGGGGGGTTCGTGTGTGTTTGTACAAATGTATGTACGTGCAATTGTGTGTTTGAATGATTAGATGGTTGTGTAATTGTAGCCATCTCTGTTCCTTGAATATATCTCGAAAATAGCTGGTTCCCAATGACTTAAATAAGCCTTTGACCTATGTTTATTATATATGTGTTTGAGAGGTTTTTAAATATTTTAAAATTACACGCCCTGGCTGGAGTGGCTCAGTGGATTGAGCACCGACCTGTGAACCAAAGGGTCGCTGGTTCGAGCCCCCCATCAGGGCACATGCCTGGGTTGTGGGCCAGGTCCTCAGTAAGGGGTGTGCAAGAGGCAGCCACACATTGATGTTTCTCTCCCTCTCTTTCTCCCTCCCTTCCCCTCTCTCTAAAAATAAATAAATAAAATCTTGAAAAAAATAAATATTTTAAAATTACATTTGAAAATAGAGGTGTGTGGGAGTGTGTGCATGTGTGTTGTAGAGACCACATGCTACCAAATCATTATAATGTAAATTATATAATATATATAGTAGATATTATACATTCAAAGAAAAATATGGTGCCGAGCAGTGTGTATAGCATGCTACCATTTGTGATTTGTACTATTTTATTTTACTTAAAAACTTGAAAAAAATTTCAATTATAGTTGACATTCAGTGTATTAGCTTCAGACATACAGCACAGCCATCTGTGACTTTTAAAACAAGGCAGCGACTGTGCGTGATGATGACGATAGTGATTTGTGCAGGCCTAGGCGTGGGACATCTCCAGAAAGGACAAAGGGGCGCGGATAAAAGTGGCTGCCCCTGGGGAGATGAGCTGTATCCATACCTTGTTTTTACAGTTTGGGTAACTTTTTTGTTATCCTCGCTTGAGGACATTTTTCCCCCCATTGCTTTTAGAGAGAGGGGAAGGAAGGGAGAAAGAGAGGGAGAGAAACATCCATGTGAGAGAGAAACATTGATCGGTTGTCTCGTGTACGCACCCTGACGAGGGATTGAACCTGCAACCTAGGCATGTGCCCTGACTGGGGATCGAACCTGTGACCCTTAGGTTTATGGGATGATGCCCAACCAACTGAGCCACACCGGCTGGGGCTGGATAACTTTTTAACCATAAATATGTGTAATCTTTTCAAAATCAAAAACAACAATAAATTCTAAAAACAACAATAAATTCTAAAAAAACAAAAGAAAGAAAGAAAGAAAGAAAGAAAGAAAGAAAGAAAGAAAGAAAGAAAGAAAGAAAGAGAAAAAGACACAAGAGCCTTTCCATAGCCCCCTATCGCCCTCATTAAGATGCCTCAGGAAACCTCGCAGCTTCTTGGGACACTGGTACAAGCTGTACCTTGAACCAGGAATGCCTGTCCCTCAGTTCAAAGTCCCCCCTCCCCAGCGAGCCCCTCCTTCTTTGGGTTTCAGCTCCAACATAACCTTCCAGGGTTGCCATCCCCACCCTCGGCTGGCACTCTCTCTCTCTCTTTTTCTCTCTCTCTCTCTCTCTCTCTCTCTCTGCCTCACACACACACACACACACACTCATTTTCTCTCTCCTGTTCTTCAGGACTTTGCACATATTACATATAACACACGTATAAATTTGTTCACCTGCCTGTCTCCCCCAGCTCTGTCAGCTACCTGAGTGTAGGGACTAGGTTTATTTCCATCCCTGCCATTTCCCCAGCACCCCCAATAAATATTTGAAAAAGAAGTACTCGAATAAAAAATGGACATTTATTTCTGCTCCCACTCCTTCCCTCACTGTCCCATCCCTCCCATCTCTTACTTGGCGAGGGAGTTCTATTTATTATAAATCGAGGTTCTCCTGTCCCATCAGGGAATATTTTTCAAGAGTGTACCACCCTTCAGGAATGAGGGACGTCACAAGATTAAGACACGCAGCATCCCTGTTCTCATGGGGGTGAACTTCCAAGCTCGAGTCGGAGAAACAGACAGTGAGCAAAGAAGTAGGTTGTTTTTTTTTTTTTAAGAGAATCAAAATGCCTCCAGAGAGTTTCAAGAACTCTGAGAAAATGAAATAGGGGCAATACGAAAGGACGGGGCATGGGCGAGGTATGCAATTCAGATCAGGGAAGACCCCTCAGTAAGGGGGTGACCTTGGAGCTGCCAGCGAAGGACTCCGTACCAGCCAAGGCACGATCTCCGGAGGTCTTCCAGGCAGAGGGAACAGCAGGTGCAAACGCCTGGAGGCTGGAATCTTGTTTTTTCTTGTTGGGGGAGAAACAAGGGGTCCAGTGTGACTGGGACGAGTAAACAAAGGGAAAAGTGGACTGAGATTATGCAGGACCCGACAGGAAGACAACGGGGAGGCTCAGTGCTGATAATAATAACAAAAGCAAAAACATTAAATCATAAGAATCTCTTGGCGTCCTAGGCAGCGCCTGCTAATCTTCACCCCTGGTCTTCACACCCTTGAATGTCCCCTCCACTGAGCACGGCTGATGTGCACCACTGACAGGATATCACAGAAATGACAGTGTGACTCCTGAGGCTGGCTCTCCGTCTGGTGGAGGCTCCAGCCGTCCTACGGAGAGGTGTATGTGGCCCGGAACCGAGGCCTCCAGCCAGCAGTCGTGGGAACGAGCCCCCCAGTCAAGACCTCCAATGGCTGCAGCCCTGATGGACATCTGAGCACAGCAGCGTGACACACCCTGAACCAGAATCCCGCAGTCACACCGCCCCTGGATCCTGGTCCCTCGGAAACTGCCCGACATCATAAACCATTTATGATTTGTTACACTCCGGCCCTGTGACTTGCCCAGGGTCACACTCAGGCTGCGGGTGGAGACCGGGGATTCAAACCCTGCATTCCTGTCAGCCCTGTCCTCCCAGCCCCCAGCCGGGCTTCCCTGGGTCCTCTCCCTCTTCTCCGGGGAGTAACTCCAGATGTTCCATCAGA
>PVJD01017184.1:0-18365 GCA_004026545.1 Mormoops blainvillei
CCGAGCTGGCTGCCTCAGAACGGTGGGGAACGTGGTAAGAGTATTGAATTCCCACAGTGTGGAACCGTTACCGCTTCTTTTGCTGTGAAGTGAGTTCCTTGGCAAGAAGCAATGCTATGGAGAATGCCGTGATGATGCATAAGGCACTCCTAAGTCCAAGGATGGTAGTTTTAGCCAAAGCATTGTATGCAGGGAAGGCAAATTCATATCCACTGTGAATGCTTAACCCAGTTAGAAGAAAACATTGTCCCTTCCATGATGGAAATGGTCCAATTATAATCAACCGGCAACCAGGTAGCTAACTGGTCTCCCTGGCAAATGCTACCCTGTTGAGGACTCAGCATTGGTCTTTGCTGCCCAGTAATGGCTAGACTCGAATCGGTCTTGGTGGGTAGAAGTCTATGCTGCATAACCTCTGACTCTGTCACCGCGGTCATTTTGTTCATGAGCCCGCTGGGCAGTGACAGGGCCAAATGGAGAAGGGGCCACCGTATTTTGCCGTGTGTGATGCGTACCCACTTTTCAGCCCAAACTTTCAGGAAAAGAACCTTTTGTTTTCATTTTTTAATTTAATTTTTAAATTTATGTTTAGATACTTATTTTCTGTATTATAAAGGAACTTTAGCATTTATTTTTTAACATATTACGGTACAAGAAGTTTTATGTAACAAATAATTACAAACACAAGAATGGATACAAAGCATTTCAGGTACTACCCATGTATAGTGCGCATCCTTATTTTTCCCTCAAAACTTTGGGCAAAAAATGTGCATTATATTCATATAATTCTAAGGTAAATTACATGTATAGAATAGCTCATTCTGTCCACTTGATTATTAAAATCGTCCTCTGCTGAGGTAACCCTTCGTTGAGCATTCACATGAGACGTAATTATCACGTCTTTTACCCTTGCACAGACACCTTTTCTCAAGATTTCCTTGTCTCTTCCAAGTCCCTCACCTCCCAGCCAAACTATTTGTCACAGCCTATAAATAAGTACGGAATAGCACACCTGGCCATTTCCCCATCTAAGCAAGGTGTAAAACCACACGCCTTGCTTGAAATTCTGCCCACGGGAAGATTTTACTTCGCCACTGTCTTTCTGGGACGTCCCAGAGAAGGAACGCGGTGCTGCAGCTGCCTGCTTCAGGTGGCACCTGCATCTCATTCGGGGTCACTTGTAAACCACTTCTGGGGTTTCCTATGCCAGACAGTCTTGGGGAAATCGCCTTGAAGCCAGAGATGCAGACTATGAGAGAGGGGTAATGCTGCAGGAGCCGAAGCACAGGCATGGGGGCCGCCGTTTCATGTCGCTTAGGTGTTCATTCACGTCTTCATATGCTTTTCTAGATGAAGGAGATGGAGGCGGGGTTCTAGGATTTCGATGGAAAAGTGTAGGCAATTATATAAATATATACATATGTAATAACCTTTATTAAGTATTTATTACATATATGTCATAAATTTTGGACATTTTCCACCGTTAATCTGTTTCCTGTTAGTTTATTAGGGCCCTGGATGAGTTGCTCTGTTGCGGGTTTAAAATACACTGTCCTAATACACCAAAGGTTGCTGGTTTGACCTTGGGTCAGGGTGCATACAAGAATCAACCAACGAGTGCGTCAGTAAGTAGAACAACAAATTGATGTTTCTCTCTCTCTCTCCCCCCATTCCTCTCTCTCTCTCTTTCAGATCAATAAACAAAAAAAAAATATTTTTCACCCTCATAGGGATAATGACAATGATTACAGATAAATTGGGTGTAATACTTTAAGCAGTTACAATTTTCCGGACCTTATTTATCTAAAATTGTCCTCAAATGACAGGCAAATTTTACAACATCATACTTCAACATTATTGCTCAATTGACTGTAATATGGATCAAATGAATAAATTTCTGTACATTTATGAAATGGATATATTGGCTGAGAAACTAAGGCATTTATGGTGTGATTCCCCCCAAAAAATGCTTGCATGAACTCAATTTTACTAAGAACAAATACACCTTATGCTGGCACATTCATCTAAGAGATTGCTAATTAAACATATTGAAACATGGTCTTTAAAAAGTGATTCATTATTGAGTGGCATTTAGTGATTATCAGCTTACAAGCTGATATTATTGACTCACACAATGTGAATAAAACACTTGTAACAAAGATATCAAATGCCAATAACTAGTTTATCTTTCAATCTTTGAGGTTCAGAGGATTATAATTCAACTTCTAGAAGTTTCATAGTGCATAAAAGTGCCTGACAGACTCCAGTGTTAGAAATGAAGAAATCCCCATATTAATTTCATACAGGTCAAGGGGGTTAACAATTTTCTAAAAAGACTTGAAAATAATCAGTATTATTCTTATAGATTCATTTAATTTTAACATATTCAGTTAATTGATACCTCCTTGTACTCCAGCTGCCAGTAAGTCTAGGTAGGGAATGTGAATTGAACCATCGTCTTCAGAAGTAGAGGCAGGAGATGAGAGAGAGAGGATACGCTGAACACTACTCTTAACAGGAAAGATGAGCAGAGATAGAGTTACAATATTTATGCACATTTATTGCATCTACGGGGTATGCATGTGTTAATCTTTTAAAAGGGCATCTCCAATCCTGGTTCCCCTCCAGCAAATGAACTATTAGAAAATGGGACTATATTTGCCAAGATCACAACTCCAGGTGAGAATATAACCAGGACTTGATCTTAGTCTGTTTCCAAAATTTGTCTTTTGCTCTCTGAGAATAGACACTAACATGGACAATTCTGAAACAAATATAAAACAGTCATATTTTGCTATTGAAAGGACTAGAGTAGGATGAAAAATCAATCAACCAGTGGCTATGGGTTCAGTTTTAGAGACATTGCGAATGTCTAAAGTGTATCACAGAAATTTTGTAAAAACGAAGGATTTCATTTTCATCTATCCATGCAAGTTAAATATTTTGTTTAGATTCAATAGACCCTTTCAATCTTCCTAACAAAAAATTAGTGGTTATTTCAACCCTAAACTTCAAACAACACTTTGAATATTGCCAATGGGAAAGAAAAACCAAGCCTAAAAATTCCATGAATAATCTGTAGCCAATATTTCTTAAACATTAACGAGACTGATAAATTGAGTAGAATGTTTGAAATATATGGTGTCCTATTTATAAACAATACTTCCCTGGAGTTATAATAAGACTTTATTTGAAAAAAAAGCATTTATGAGATTAAAAAATGTATAAAAATAACTACTGATAATTTGCTATATTGGTACTTTTCGAAAGAAAATTAAAGTAATCTTTTATATACTACATGACATATTCATTTATTTTTTACTTTCACCGTTCCCAGCTAAGCTTTATGATTTTCATTGGCTGCCATGAGAGATTGGTAAATATTAGTATAAATGTCCTTATTTTGTGGCATCTTGCCAAATAATTATATATCAAGCACATTTGCTTTGTGAAGAAATAATAAACATTTTTGAGTTTTACTTAAGAACATACCTTTCACAATTTTCAGTTGACCAAGTACCTTCTCAGAGAAAGGCATATTAATCATAAATGACCTTTAATTGCAAGCACAGTTTTCTAGCTGTGTTAATGAGCTGGTGGTTTTTATTTTCGTTACAATCAATAAAATAATTGCATTTAAAAGATAATGAAAATAAAACATATGACACAGAATAAGTGTATGTTATTACCAGCAATGACAGTTAAAAAACTTTTTTACCTACCAAGAAATGGCTAAAAATTTACTGAATATTTAACAGTTCCCCTTCATACTAGGATTCTGTTACATTTAGATGTGAGTAGAGGACATTAAAACAGTAAATTGTTGATAATATCATTGTCATTTCTTAAGGGGTTTTTGTGTGACTTTATACATTGCTTTTGCATAAAGTTATTTTCTATGAAACAGGGATGCCAGTTGATGAAGCAACAATGTCTTCTTCACTGTTACATTCCCCGGCATAAACCATAGCGTCAGGGGTGGTTTGTTTAGATAGGTAAAATTGTACCTCTCCCTTCTTAGGGTTCTTTTCAGTCGGGCCTGGGAGTTAAATTGACATTAGATTGATTAATAGGAGAAAAACAAACAACTCATTTAATACATAACACGGGAATCTTTCTAAGGAATGGAGACCCAAAGAAATGGCAGAAACTACATGCTTTTATATGACTTTAACCAAAGAGAGGCAACTGAAAAAGTAACTCAACTATATGAGGAAGCTAAAGAAAGACAAGGTTCTTTAATTTTTATTTATTTTATTTTTTATTAAATCATTTTTCACTGTTTTTCTATGACGGTTGTCCCAATTTTTCCCCCTTTGCCCTCTTCCACCCATCCCGCCTTCCAACCCCGCTCTCACAGTCCATCCCCACCCTGTTGTCCATGTCCCTGGGTCATTCATGCATGTTCTTTGTCTCGTCCCTTCCTCTTCTTTGCACCATTTACCCCTTCCCCCCTCCCCTCTGGCCACTGTCAGACTGTTCCATGTTTCCACGTCTGTGGTTCTATTTTGCTCATTAGTTTATTTTTTAGAAGATCTGTCTGTAAAGAATTACAGTCAGTCTCAACTTGTCCTTGGTGATAAGAATGATATTTTCTTTTTAGTATAAGAAGGACATCTTTCACCTTGGAATTTCATTTTCTACTTTTAAGACAATAAATAAACTGAGTGTTTCTTGCATTTGCTGTTACTCAAGTGCCTTTAACTCAAGAGTCAATACGCCAGAAAGCAGGATTTTGGGAGGTAGCATGTTCTGAGCTCCTTTTGTTGCCTCTAAATAGAATAAATAAAAAAGACTCAGTGCCACACTTTAGTGCACAAATTAAAGAGGAAGAATTCTACTCTCTAGCTATGGTCAACCACTGTTGCTTGACAAAAGGAATATATCAATTTAGATGAGGAGTATGAAAACCAAGCAAAGCAAAAGCAGAGGTAAGAATCACATCCCAAAGCCTTGGTTTCCTCCATGTTGTTGCTTCTGTAATGTCTAGTTCGTAGTTACAATGGAAACCAGAAAAGCTGGCCTTCATGCTGCCTGTCGCTACCAGACCCAACAAGCAGAGACAGGGATTGAATCTTTATTGAGCACTTTGTACAGATGGCCAGCGGTCTGAGAAGACAGTGGGTTTGTACCCTAACAGACCATCTTCTGTTTCCTTTCAAGCCAGCCTTTTCATAAGGGGGCAAAAGTGTAGGTAAGGAGTCTGGAATTTAAGGGGAAAAAGCGTAGGTAAGGGGTTTGGAATTTAGGAAAGAGGTTAATCAGATGAAAGCTGCAGTCTGGCAATTTCCCTAACATCCTTCCACCTGCTGACTGGTGATTTTCTTTATCTGGGTCCTGTGTCCTGGGTGATTTTCTTGATCTATGTCCTGGGCAACGGACTGTCTCTCTCTAGAGCACAAGGGCTCAGATACCACCGTGATCGCGTATGGTCTCTTCTGGAACACAAAGGTCAGTTGCTTATGGCTTCTGGAGTCAGGGTGGGTGCACCTGCAGTTCCTGGAAAAATAGCTTTAACATACATTAACTAGTAGGTTTATTAAAATTTTCTGACTCTTGAGTTCCCTCATCACAACCTTATCTATAATCCACTCACTCATTCATTCATTCATTCATTCATCAGGTAATTCCAGAACTCCTTAAAACATTGTATTTGTGCTCAAACCTACTGGCTTATGTATATTTGAGAATTCTCCATGAGAACATAGAATGAACTTATCTTTACAAAGGCATTTATAATTGCATTTTGTGAAACTGGGAAAGAAGAAAATAATCAACATGCTTTATTTCTCTCACTATTTGAATATAACTTTATCCAACAAATCTCAAACTGTTACCGAACAAAAGGAGGTCAACCACCCAGCGCCAGCAGAACCAAGCACTGAACAATGAGAGCTGCAATGAAGAGAGATTGGCTACTTTATTCTGAATGGTGCCACCCACGAAAACTGAAAGTTAATGCTGAAAGGCCCGAACTCCCTGATCCAGGGCTTTTAAGGGGCTGGGGCGACAGGTTCGTGGAGGTGCCGGTGGGGCAGATTTTAATTTAAGGACCTTGGAGCTTGGCCATTACACTTAAGGGGTGTCAATACCAGATGTTCTTGGACAATGGACCCTTTGCCTCTAAACCAGTTCCCGTGTTCAGGTTCTAGCTGTGTCCCAGTCCCTGGGGGTGGGGGAGACAAACCCTTGGTTCGGAGCTCAGAGGATCCACACAGACAGACCATCTGCAAGGTCTCGGTTCTGTGCCTGCTTTCATTGCTTGAGTTGCGGTTCTGAGCTATTGTCTCTAAAAAGCAACTCAGTATCTCATTAAACATGATAGGGCCATTTTGAACTGGTTCTGCGGTTCAAAATTACTTACTACAATACAAAGACGAGGATATTCTTTATTTTCTTTCCTCACCTTACACCAAAATTCACCATGGACTTATTCTGAGTGGATTTTTTTTTTTTTATTTTACAGAATTGCTCACATCAATTCAAAGTTATTGCCAGGAAACCAAACTTCACTTTTTAGAGTGTAACTATGTCACCGTTTAAACAAACAACTGAAAAAAATAGCCTGCTCTTTGTTGTATCAGTTAACCCAACAGCCATTTGTGTCACTGACAAATCATAGGGCTTTTTGAAATAAGCCTAGGTCTTATTTATCTGTTTTCTTTTGTTTAATGCACATGGAATTCAAACCGAGTTTTCTCTTCTGTGGGTAAGCAACATAAAAAAGGGGTATTTAATTCACTCTTCATGAAAAAGGAAAGAGAACCATAAAAATATGTTCTTAATGAATTGAACTAATTAGTGCTCGAAATCAGTGAAGATCATTCAGTTCAGTTAAGAATAAGAAGTCCCAAAGACCCAGGGCATGAACACTGTCTAGCTTCATGCTCAGAGGTGGAACGGAGGTGGGGGTGTGAGAGGATGAATTTATGCCTTTCTTAGATGGATTAAAGTCACTTGGCACAAATTGCAAAGTTTCTTTCTTCTATCAGACTATCAGGCTGGGAAGTGAAGAGGGGAAGTCACTGGAAGAGGAAATAATTCATACATTATTCCATCCTTTGGTGCAAATATCCCCTGCACCTGCAGCGTTGGGACAGTTATGGAAATAGAAGTGCTTAGAAATTCAAAGCGCGTTTGTAAAGTGAATGCTTTACCATGCAAATCATGTACTTTATACACCTGTACAGAGTTAACAACATAATTTATTTAGGAAAATATGTTAATTTCATAGACTTTTCAAAATATTTTACATTTGTGAATGAATTGCAACATTTCACTTGGTCGATTGTAAGTGCCTTTCAGAATGCGGTAAAACTCAGTTTTTCGTGTTCCTTGAGGGTGGCAAAATAAATTAAAAGGGGCGACACAAAAAAGCTGTGCATTAATGAGCGTTCACATAGAGCCGCATTCAGTCATTTGCACTTCGGTGTACGAATAACAAGTGAGCATTCATGCTGCTAAGGAGGCAAGTGTAGCTACCAAGGTGAGAAAATAGAGTGATTTAGAAGCAAATGCAACAGACAGGAGTCTCTCTAACCCTGGGACGGTTTACATTTGCTTAAGGGGTTTGTAGAGGACTTGACTACGCAAGTCTTAACCAATCAACACCTTTTCTTTATAGTCCCCCAAACCATGGAGCTCAGCAAAAACAAAACTATTGGGTGGTAGGCTTTTCAGAGCTAAACTGATGGGGTCCTGTTGCTGGCACTGAATAGGGTTTGCTTTCATTTTTTGGTGTGAATATGTTTTTCTATGTGGAACCTCATGAAAGCTTCCAAGAAGCACCTCACATTAAAGGAGCAAAAAGCACAATAATCTTGCTAAAACTTTCACAAACAACTACTGTTTTCTCTGACACATGTATTTGGATTTTTCATACAGATAATTGGACAATTCCTACGTTTTCTCAACTATTCCAGAAATATGATTTGTGTCATATACTGATCTATGAAGACTGTTTCCTACAGGACATGCTATTTACGTTAAAACCTAAGGATGAGTAGGGGTAAGTCAGAAACGTAATGTTAAAAATAAGGCGATAGACCCAAAATGGAGTTCTGTGGTCTCTGGCCTGATGTAGGGAAGGATGGGAGGGGAGGAACTTACCCTGATATCCCAAAGGCGTGTCATCGTAGATGCAAAAAGACAACAGACTGGCTCAGTTAAGGTAAAGACTGACCTTCGTCAGGAAAGATTCTGGTCTAGGACAAGGCTACCCTCCATGACTCGCTTTTAGTTAATAAGTTTCATTTTCAGACTATCCTTTGTGGATACCATATTTTGCCGTGTTTAATGGGCACCCACATTTTTGGCCCAAACTTTCAGGAAAAAAAACCTTTCGTTTTCATTTTTTAATTCAATTTTTTATTTATTTATACTTAGATACTTGTTTTTGTATTATAAACGAATTTCAGCATTTATTTTTGAACATATTATGGTACAAGAAAATGTATGTAACAAATAATTACAAAACACAAGAACAGATACGAGGTATTTCAGGCACTACCCAGGTATAATGTGCATCCCTATTTTTCCCCCAAAAATTTGGGCCCAAAAAATGTGCATTATACACGGGAAAATATGGTACTTTCCGTCTCTGAGTTTGTAAGGCTGCTACGCAGGCCTCCCCTGAGCTTGTCAGGGTTGGTATGTGGCCCCTTTTTTGTCCACAGTAGTCTCTTATAATTTGCTATCAGTTTCGTATACATGGTCGATACCCAGAAAAAATTAGAAACGTAAACCACTAGATTCAATACCATCTACAACTACAGACGAAAGAAAGGTGTGGGGAGGCTGTTTTGGGGACAGTGTGAAGAAAAACAAGGTGACCCAGGAGGGTAAGTTTTGTCTTTTGCAGATTTTATCAGTTTTGTCTTCACTGGTAAGAGCCTGTTGTGATCTAGTCAGTCAGCTTGTCTCCCAGGTTCAGAGAGAAAGAGCTTTACAAATGGAGATTTCCGTTTACAGTGTAAATGTCCCTTACAGAATGTTAACTTCCGCTCTGTTGTCAGAACTTCTGTCTTCTATTTCTCAAAATAATCAGCTCAAAATAATCCTGAGGCTAAACAGGCATATTTTGGGGCAGCATATTCTGTGTCTCTTTATACAGGGTTCCACTTAGGATGTAGAAAAGAGAAGGAAAACAACTAGAAAACAACAAAGCGCTAGAAAACTATGGACCCCTCAGAGAGTTGAGGTACAAGGCAAGCTACTAATCCAACGTCTAGGAAAACCTAGGCACATTCCATGAGAAACAAACTACAAACAGTTGATTACAGAGATGAGAAAAGCACTGCAAAATGAACATTATACAAGATAGGAAAATTCTGATTTATTTTTACTAAGTTGTTACAGGTTGCCTGTGGAATAGCATTTTAATATGGAATCGAGACAGCTGTGGACAAAAAAGTAATTTGCACTCACTCACAAGCTTTTCAGCTTGGGCCTCACTAAGTGTTTGTTGGAAGTATTATTGAACTAAAGCCCATGTGTCTAATGCTTCAACAAACTAAAACTCAAAACGTCTGAGTTTGAAGTAAAAAAAAAAAAAATGTTTTTTGATTGAGAAGGCGCTAAGCAAGAAGGTGGGAGAATTAATGGTGTCTCACATCCAGCTTGCTTGCTGGACTAGGCTCAGAGCTTTTAAAGGCCTGGGAACAGGGGTGCAGAATTCTGGTGGGGCAGGTTTTAACTGGAAGATCTGGAAAGTTGGCCATTTATGGTAAGGAGTTTCAATACCGCGTCTTCCTGGAGAGTGGACCATTGGCTTCTGAAAGCATTTGGCGTTCAAGTTTTGGTTATATTTTGCTTCTTTGGTTGGGGTTGGGGGAAACTTTCATTCTAGAGCAGCTAGAGGCCAAAGTTCCCACATCTGCACATGCTTGGCTGCCTGACTTGAAGTTCTCATGTGTTTTCCCTGAAAATCAAGCCATTATCTCATCAAACAAGATAAGGTCTTTTTGAGCTGGTTCTGCAGTTATAAAAGGACTGGAAGCAATTTGAAATTTCTGAAAAAACTTCCTTCGTGTTGCAGAGCTGCTTGAAGGGAAGGTTAATTGCTGAATAAAAGACACTGAGTCCCACCCAGATCTCTCTTATGAAACTAAAAGCTTTAAACTGTTTGGCAAAGGAAAACAAATAGTTTTGTCGTTAAAATACAGCTAAAGACCCATTCCATTTGGGGAAAGTGAACAGGAAAAAAACCCTGTATTTGAGGGTGAGGGAATGTATTACATATCTCCTGGCTGTTAGAGATCTTTTACAGAATCACTAAGAAGGCCCCTGGCATGAGATTCAAGAACACAGAGCATGTGTATGACTGAGGTATCATAACAGCAGGTAATGCCTTCTTGCCCCCCATACTAAAGCCGACAACATTTAGTAAAAAGTGAAAATCTGCTGCTGGAGAGGGACTTGGAAATCTGCTGCCCTGGGGAAAGAGACCTTACCTGAGATGCAGTTGCAAAAGAAACACTTAAACCTGAGGACAGAACAGAGATTAAATCAAACTCTCTGGAGAATCAGCCTTTAACCTAAATGCAAAGGCTATGTGTGGTCTGAATGTTTGTGTCCCCGTGTTATAGAAGTAAAAATCAACTGACTAAAATTAAGGATCCAGTTGGTTTTATTGAATGTTTCGTTCACTGGGCAACATCCCAACTAGTAACCAAAAAAGTGTTTCTAGGAGTGGGACAACATAGAAATGCTGGTAGCAAAATGGCCTCAGGTGTTAGACCAGTGAATTCAGACAGGACCTTGGTTCAATGACCTCAGTACTTGAGTTCTGGCTGAGAGAGAATTCAGAGCGAAGACTCAGACTACAAGAGAACGTTTATTTAGAAAGTCACTGAAGTAGAAGAAGGTCCCAGGGCGGGATGCCAATGGGATAGTCATCAGCTTTCCCCGTGTGCCCTTTCAGGGTCATGGTCTCCAGTACCTGGTTGGTTCCAGGGCTCCTCTTAACCTTTCTTCTTCTTTGAGCTGACCTACCGGCGCCTGTCCCATCATTTCCTGTTCTTATATGAAAGCCCCATAGAGCTTTTCTCCAGTCCCCTTGTTCTTCTCTAAAAGGGTGACGGGAACCTACCACATGACTAGCTACATGCCGAGGGAGAAAAGGTCAGAGTGAAGGTCTGTCCCACATGCTGGAGACCATCTAGGGGAGGAAAGGGTGCCTCAGGGCCGAGGGACTAATTAATACTTATTTCCAATAGTTGCTCTCCCATTTGTGCTCATTGCCAGGTATCCCTCTTGAGGTGGCCGGGACTTCCTGCCCTGGTAACATTTAGTAACTAGGGTATGTCCTGCTGTGCTCATGCCTTTCTGACTGCCCACCGTAGAAGGTTTTTATAGGCAGAAAGACGACAAGATGAGGAATTTAAAAGAGTGGGTTATTTCAGGCAAGGTTAGCTTCTTTCAGGGGAAGACAGGGGGTATTATCAGGTAAGTTACATCACTAGCCCTGACCAGGAAATTCCAAACTGGTTGGTTTAACATTCCACTCCGGGCAAAAGGTAAATCTGAAATCAGACTAGGTATCAAATCTTGGTGAGGCTTCATATTGTAACTGCATGAAAACTTAGTTTCTTTAATGTAATGTTTTCTCCTTTCCTTACTCTTGATTCACGTCGGCCTCTTGCAGCGCCCACCTCATCGGCCTCCTTCTCCCGGGCCGTACAGCCCCTTGTGTGTTAAGCCCTGGGGAAAATCAATACAGAGAGTTCTGATCGCATCACTGGGGAGGACCATAAAATATGATTTGATAGTATATTTCAATAACTTAAAATGATATAATGAAAATCCTAGTCCAACCTGAAACAAAACTAAATAGAATAAATAAAAAATAATCTGACAACTGAGATGAAAAGGAACCATAAAAATACTCAACATAAGAGAGACAAAAAATGACCAGCTGCAATAAATACAAAACACCTAAAAAGGTAGTAAATTTAAATGCAACCATATTATTAATCACATTAAAAGTGAAAGGTCTAAATACACCAGAAAAAAGACAGCGCTTTTCAGATTGAAAATAGAGCTAGAGAAAACCATAAAGTTATTATTGTCAGAAAGACTGGCCAAGCAAGCATTTATGAAAATTCTCTTTTCCATAAAAGCAACCAAACGAACTCAGCCAGAAGTAAGACTGTAGGTCCTTCTTAGGTTTTTCCTCAGTTGCGCACCGCTCTGGACATAAGCATAGCCCTGTCTACACAAGTAGCTTTTTAGATTCCCAGAAATATGTCAGGGCTTTTCAAAGCCCCTGCATCTCATTTCATCTGACTTTTAAAGGTTTTGGTTTGTACATCTTTACCCCGACTCTTCTGCACCATCTTGGGCAGTTGCAGTGGTAAAATACTTGCTCGTCATTGTTTTTAACGAGTACCCCATTTTACACTGGGTGAGTTCTGAGTCGGTTCAAATATAGAGCCCTGAGGGTGGATTTTTGAGGGAACCCCCAGAAAAGTAAAATAAGGACAAATCACTGAGAATGAGGCTTTGTTCCAGTCCCTCCTGTGGCTTATATTCCTGTTCAGAGGAGTCTAGGCTATTAATTTTCAAGGCCAGAGCATGAGATAGAAATAGAGTAAGTTAAAATTGCACAAAGCTCACTGCTTTTACTGAGATTCAGCCATGGATATATGAAATATATCTATATACACCTCCATGCTCCCTGGCTTTCTCTGAACCTATGGGGAGTTTCCAGAGTACTGAGAAAATTGAATCTGACAATTTTGGCCAAGATGCTTCTCTGGGGAGGAAGGTGAATAGGTGAAAGGTGAGTATGGTTTCCAGAATTGCCCCATTATATTATTTAATATATTTAGTATTCCACACTTTTATAAGACATGCAAAGAAACAAGTAAATATTGCTTGTATACAGGAGAACAAGCAATCAATAGAAACAGTTCTTGAAGAAGGCCATATATTTGACTTACTAGACAAGGGATTGTTGGGTTGGTTTTTTTTTAATACATGCATACCCAGGGCAAAACCCCAAGACTGAAAATCTACCTTGGTAAGTGGAGGGCAGGGAAAGACTGAGGCTGATGGAGTTATTACTTGAAACTTGCATATGGGACGTGTCTTGGGTGGCTGCAAGGTACCGCTTGGCAGCCACCAACGAATGGTATGGAGTGAAAGGGGGCAGCAGTATACGCACCAATATATGAATACTACTAGGCATGGGAAATTCCTTTACATGCTTTAGGAGTTCAGGACCAAGAACCTGCATGTAGTGGGAGGCAGGGGAAGGGTGTTTATTTATTTCAGAATGAACATCGATTACAGCCACGCAACCTCTAACACAGGTTTGCCCAAAACAGCCTTGGTTCTGGCCCAGGCCCAGCTCGTGGGTCAGACAGCGGTCAGGTCTCGGAGCAGTCTCTTCTGCTCCCCGCGTCCCTCATGACTGACTCTGACAGCCTCGCGGGGACCCTCTTTAATGCCAGGGAGGAGTTTCCATAGCATGGAGATAGCCCATTTGGTCAGCAGTTTGGCCACATTGGAGACACAGGCCACCACAACAATATAGGCACATCCAAGAGAAAAAACACAAATCAAAAGAAATATTGCAACTATTGGGAACATTTTTTTTTTCATTCCTGTGTTTGAAAACAGCTGTGACTATGAATTAGTTTTATGACATTTTTCGGGCTCAGCATGTTCTTTTTTTATGAAAATGAGTTTACAACTTCCTTTCCTTGTCATTTCTTGTGCCAAAACTGGCAAAAAAAAAAATTCTAAAGCAGAGAAACCAGATGCCAAAATTTTTGCATTAAAAATTATTTTTCCTGCACTTGCTGTTGTTTTTGAAAAATTAAAAATTCTGATGATTAGATACATTGTTGTCACTGAATATTAACAACGGTGATGTACCAGTAGGTTGAAAGCTGAAGCCACCCCCTATGGACATTATTTTATCACTATGGACATTATTTTATCATTATGGACATTATTTTATATTGGAATGGCTCTGAGCCACCACAGAATAAGCTATAATCAGATAATTACATCATGCTTCAAAACAGTCCAAATATAGGCTTCCAAGAGGCCTTTCTAGTGGATATTTCCTGGTTGTGGAAGACATTCATGGTTCATATTCTTAGTAAGATTGATTAGCAAAACCTCCAAAAATCCCACCACAAGTTATAAGGACTCCGTAACAATCTGCGTCGCTAAGATAAGAACATGGCGTAGTGCTTTTAAGCCTCTGGTTTTTCTTGAAGCCAATTTAGGCAGCTCTATATATTCACAGCCATAGAGCAAGAGATGGACTAGCCTTCAGATTTGTAGCCCAAATTTTGTGGATAAATGCCCTGATCTTTGAAATATTCTCAAAGGAGGCTGCTATTACTGTAATCAAAAAACATTTCTTATCTCATAACTGGTATTTGTATGTTTAAACAAAAGCGAGAGTGCTTTTTCTTCCCTTATAGTACTTTATGACCTGCAAATGCAATAATACCCACATCAAAGGATGAATTCAAAACTGAAATTTTAGTTTTTAAGCCAATTTTCATGTTTTTGTAAGATTTTATTTTGTATTTTATTTTCAGCTTTGTTTCACATTGTATTTTGTGGAATATTAATAAATGTTTTTGAATAACGATTAGCACAGTTAGTATTTCTGATAATAGTTTTAGTTTGGTATATGAAACAGAACACAAAAGCTGGTTTCTGTTGTTTAAAGTGAATTTGCTTGAAAATCATGAATATTTATACTCGCTCTCATGGAATTTGAGGAAAAAATAATGCAATTTAAACATTGCTGTGTTTTTAAAACAACCTATTTGTGAAGAGATTTTTACTATTTGGCCATATGCATTTTTTAAAAAGGAGGAGGGTGTTTTGTATGTATGTGTATGTTTTTGTGTGCGCGCATGTGCGTACACCTACCTATACATGCATTAATGTGGGAATCAGGTAAAATCTTAAAAAGAAAACTTTGGCCCTGGCTGGTGTGGCTCAGTGGATTCAGTGCTGGATCTGTGAACCAAAGGGTCACCGGTTCGATTCTCAGTCAGGGCACATGCTTGGGTTGCGGGCCAGGTCCCCAGTAGGAAGCGCACGAGAGGCAACCTCACACGGATGTTTCTCTTTCTTTCTCTCTCTCTCCCTCCCCTTCTCTCTATAAATAAATACATAGAATCCTTTTACAAATTTTTAAAAAATAAAATAAAAAAAGAAAACTTTGTTTCTAAAATTTATTTTCGCTGCATTTATGACATCTCAAACAAGACTCTATTAATTGGCTACCCTTGGGTAAGATTCCCACAGCTGGTTTAATTTCAACACCTTCTTCTACTCTCTCCTCCGTATGTGAAGAAAATAAGATTCAAACATAAATAGTATTTAATAGTGTTTTCTATCCTTAGTCTAGAAGAAGCTACTCTGTAATTGTTGGATTTAAAACAATAGTCTAAGAGCTTGAGTGCAAAGGGGTCAAATGAGGAGTTACTGTTAATAAGGACTTTTTTAGCTGATGAAAAATTCTAAAATTAATTGTAGTGATGGTTGTGCTACACTGGGAACATACATGAAAAACATTAAATTGTACACTTTAAATAGGTAAATTTCATGGTGTATGAATTAAATCTCAATAAAACTGTTAGAATGAACAAAGAAGGAAGATTACTTTTGGAATATTCAGAGAGACAAGGAAACAGAAAGGGTTAGTTAGTTCTCACCTTGGACTGAAAGAAAGAAGAATATCTTTGGAATAAATCATAAGTTAATACCTCAATTGCGCTGCTTCATGGTACTGAATTAATACAGAGACACAGATGTTATCCAAACTCATCTTACAGTGATCCAGCTGTGTCCGTATGTGTGTTATAATGCCCAGATGTAAGTCACTGTCAAACTTGTAAGTTTATATATATATAATATATATAATATATATACCAAAATGTTAAAATGTTTGCCATGCAATGTGCTAATCATATCATATTTTATTATTGAATTATTCCTCACAAAAACTCTATAAAGGAGGTGTTATCAATGTCCATTTTACTGATGGAGCGACTGAGACATAGATAAAGTGATTCACCCACAGTTGTATTTCTAGCATGTGACAGAGCTAAAATTTGAAACCAAGGGGTCTGCCACAAGAGTTTGCTCTCCTAATTTAAGGGGAAAAAAATCTGGAATAACGGTAAAATGTACCCATTGTGGAAATCAATCTGTATTAAAAGTAAATACACACGACTTCTTAATGGAAATATTACAGATCATTTTCTCATGATTGTGTAGGATTAAAGACCATGTACACCAATCAAATCAACCCATAATATTAAATGATGTATAGTGTTAAACTCAGTAAACAATATAATAAAAATGTTGTAGGGGCCAAAATATTCTTGGCTGAGCCCCTTGTAATGAAAAACAGGTTAACAAGAGAAAAACAAAGTCAAGTTTGTTAACATGTAAACCTCATGAGTAACTGGCTGGGGTGACTTAGAATCCAGACTAAATAACATCTTAATAAGAAAGGGGAGGAGGGGTGTAGGTCTCTCAGGGAGAGCAAATGGGTTTTAGAAACAATGAATGGGCCCTTAGAAAAACAGATGAGATGGCTGGCAGTGAGTGACAAAGTTTGGGCCAGGCGTGCACTTCTAGCCTCTGCTCCTGTGATAAGAGTCGATCTTCCTTGGTTGATGAGACAGTTGAGTTCTTTCTGAGAGTCTGTCTTTATGCAGATAAGGGGAATTCGAAGAAATCTTCTCCTTGCCTTTGCTTCTATTTGAGTGCTCAGTGCTCAAAATAATCAATATGCCAAAGTGGCATATTTTAGAGTGGCAAACTCTGTTACCCTTCAGTATAAATTATTAAACATAAAGCCTAATAATATTAAGAAATGCTCTGTAATGATTGGCCATATGGTTAGAGAGTCAACAAAGTGATAACACCTATTAATAATCTGCAACACTGAAATATGTCCTTTGTGATATCTGACAGCTCAACCATGAAATAAAACAAGAGAGGTTTGCAGACTTAACCATATGTACATTTTTTATCAGGAACCAGCTTTATACACAGTAATAGGGATCAATCCTCTAAATAAGTGTATTTAAGGCAGTGATATAGGATCCACTCACACTCTACCAAACATATTTCTTCAAATAATTCATTTTAACTTGCAATAAATTTTACGTATTTATTATCCATGCTTGACACTGCAGTTGATTCATTGGTTCATAGATCAGCCACGGCTTATCTAGGCTCGGGACCACGCCACCTCTAGACTGTCTCTGTACGTAGAAAAGACAAGCTGAGGAAAGACAGAGCTGAAAGTTTTCATTCTGGTAAATGGGCTAAGGGCAGGGTTCAGTCATTCAGTGTACTTATGGATTCTTCCTTATAATTTTATTTTAATCCTCTGAACCAAATGAGTAAAAGGGGCATTATGGGTACTCTGAAAGCAGAGTGTAAAGGAATATTTTAAAAGAAATTATGCATTTAATTGCAAGCTGCTTTTTCTGAATCTACACAAATTAATTTTCCTCTTACACGAAGTTTTAATAGAAAACTAACTTCTTTTAAAGTATATTTTATTGATTATACTATTATAGTTGTCCCAATTTTCCCCCTTTGCCCCTCCATCGGCCCGGTACACCCCTTCTCTCCAGCATTTCCCAGCTTAGTCCATGTCCATGGGTCGGTCGTACACGTAAGGCCTTTGGTTTCTCCCTTTCCTACACTATTCTTAACCTCCCCCTGTCTATTTTGTACCTACCATTCATGCTTCTTATTCCCTGTACGTTTTCCCCCATTCTCCCCGCCCCTCCCTGCTGATAACCCTTCAGATGATCCCCATATCTATGAGTCTATTCCTGTTCTGATTGTTTGTGTAGTTTGTTTTTTAGATTCAATTGTTGATAGATATGTATTTGTTGCCATTTAATTATTCATAGCTTTGATCCCCTGCTTTTTCTTAAATAAGTCCCTTCAACATTTCATATAACAGTGGCTTGTGGTGATGAACTCCTTTAGCTTCACCTTGTCTGGGGAGCACTATATCTGCCCTTCCATTCCAAACGCTAGCTTTGCCAGGTAGAGTCATCTTGGTTATGGGCCAGAAAATGACAGTCTGTTCACAGAAGAGAGGATATGCCTGGTCACTATATGCCCTTGTAGCGTGGTGGGGAGAGAGCAGTCCATTATAGAAGAGACAAATAGAAACCACCCGAACATCGATCAGATCTTTAGTGTTCATATTTAAGCCGGTTTGATCAACTGAAATCCCAAAGAGCCCTAGCAACTGAGCATGTTTATGCACTTCTTTCAATACATTTCCCACAGGCTTTCAGGGAGCCCATGAGGTTAGTATGCTACAGGTAGGAGAAAGAAAAGCAGAACTG
>PVJD01017185.1:0-18339 GCA_004026545.1 Mormoops blainvillei
GGCAGAGAGTGCATGTGTGAAGATGTTATATAGGCGGCCAGCTGCGCTCTCCTCCTCCCCTGGGGTGTGTCTGGTCGTTTTCAGCTTCTGTTGAAGTTCCCTTGACTTCCTCGTTGTTACCATTTGGGAGGGGGCAGTTTTCCCAGAAGCGTCCACAGGTGCAGCCTGTTCTGTCTTCTCTTCGCCGCAACCCTTTCACTTCCTGCCTCAGAATGTCCCAGAATTAATGGTGCACACCCAGGTCTAGAGGGGCCTTTTTCTCTGCTCTTGCTCGGCCATGACCTGAGTCCCCTGGCATCTGAGCATCACCTGGAGCCTCAGACACTAAGCGCCCCCAGCTCTGGCCTGGTTCACCTCACTCTACCCAGAAGGATGGAAGAGGGTGAAGGAGATTAGGTCCAGGCCAGAAGGGGGCGGGAGGAGCTGGGGACAGGAACTCACTTTTACCGAGCATCACATCTGTCGTCAGGATTGTACCAGGTACCTGCTGTACATTAACCACTCAGTTCCCACAAGAACCATGGGAGACATTTTGGATGCTGGACTGAGGGTCAGAGCCATTGCACGACCTGCTCAAGATCACTGGCCTGGGAAGCAAAAGAGCCAGGCTTCATGCCAGGCGCTGCCCGACACCCTGGTCTGGGCTCTCTGCACACGCACTGTCTTCATGAAAGGGGTTCGCTTCCACCCTGGAAACTGTAGATCTCGCATACACACTATCTTTCCAACATGAAGGTACTTCGGTGCCTTAAACAAAGAGAAGGAAGCAAATCAATTTTAGATGGTACCTTCCATGTAAATGGGATTGTGTCGTGCTACCTGCTTTTTTAATTCAATTAACAATGTATCGGGACCATTTCTTGGTATCAGTTTATAAAATATCTTTTATTCATTTCTCATCTTCATGTCATTTCATAATATGCACCATAACTTGTTTATTAAGATAAACAATTGTCCACTATCAAGGGGCTTTGTTTTCTTGTCTGCTTTTATTTGTTATCTAGTATTCTGGTTGGCATTTGTCTAAAGTTGGGGTGCAAGCTATTCACTGGGGATCAGCACCTGTGAAAGGAAGGAAAAAAGGCAGAGTGGGCAGAGGGAGAAGCTAAACAGCTGTGAAGACCCACAAACTTGGCCAGTCCAGCAGGGGGTTCTGGGATTCCAACAGCAGTGCGTGTCAGAGCTGCCCCGCACTGGGCTGGACCTGGGCCTTTAATACCCACGTTGCTCAAGTCACCAGATGAGGGGCTCCCAGCAGGGCTGTGACCAGATGGGAGAGGGCTGTCAGCACAGGTCACACTCCCCACACTGGGCACCATGTCCTTCCTGGAAGGAAGGGTGCCTGGGTAGCTCCTCTCTGTTTCTACCACAGTGCTACATTGTACTCCCAAGTTAATTTGCACATAATCAGCATCTTCGCATTGTTGAATCATTCCTGCAGAGAACGGGGTATGTTTCTCCACTCATTCACACATGCATTTAAGCATCCATTGAACAAGTACTTATTGAGCACCTACAGTATGCCAGGCAGTCTCCTTCAGAAGACACAGAATTAAGATGTGATCAGAGAAGGAGTTTCTGGCCAAGATGGAGGTGCAGGGAGATATACTTCCCTCCCTGGCATAACAAAAATAAGGATAACAACCAGTTCAAAAACAAAAAACAACCAGAACTGCCAGAAAATCAAGCTGTATGGAACTCCGACAACCAAGGAGTTAAAGAAGAAACATTCACCCAGACTACACAACAACGCGAACTTTTGGATTACAGAATGACGTTCCAACCAACTGACTCCACCCGCGCAGGGCTGCAGCGGGCTTCTTACACAAATGTTTCTCTGTAACATGCTTCTTCCTGAAAATGTGTCTTGAGGACGCTCCCGTGTCGCTGCTCACCTCCTTCTGTTTAAAGGCTGCATGCCGCTCTGAAGCGTAGACGTGCCAGACCTCATTTATCGACTCCCTCCGTGATGCATTTTTGAGATGCTGCATTTTTTGCTTTTATAAGGAATGCTGTGAAAGGGATTAGATATGCCCGGTTCTAAGAAGCAAATATTTCTCTTGGTTGGATATCTAGAAGTAGAATGGCTGAGTACAAACATCAGTTGTAAAATTAACGATTGTATAGATAATGCCAAGTTGCTCTAAAAAGACATTACCAATTTATCTATTCCCAACCATACATAAGGTTATTATTCATCTATCCACACCTTCACCAACGAACCTGTACATCCTTGCCAACACAATGGTCAAGAAATATCTTCTGTTATTTCAGTTAACACTTAACTGGTTACTGGTTTGGTAAGAACAAAACTTGGCATTATATTTTAGGTTTAGAGATGGCCAGGAGCACTTTTATTTAATAAAGTTTGTTGCAAACAACTGCAACTGGAAGGCGGAAGCACGTAATTACTACTTCAGAAGAGCAGTCTTGAATTTACATTGTACTAAGTTTTTAGAGTATGTGAAACAAAGGATGACATTTCAAGGGCTTAAAGGAAAATGTGTAAAAAATTCAGTTACGCCCACAGGGATTAACAATAAGTACGCTTCAAAGAAATTACTAGTTCCCGCTTTAGCAGTGCTGTGTGGCTTCCCACCGTTACCTAAACCCTTCTCACAACCTGGATGCCATACACACAGGGATTTACATTTTAATAGGAAGGGGTGGGCTCCTGAGTGACAGGAGTTGACAACAGAATCCTCTCTTCATCAAACGACTTAAGAAAACAAAAAAGAAATCTATCTCTTATAATGTGAAGATGAGTCGAATTTAATCTCATTTGGCAACTTCTATCCTAACCTGAGTTTTCACAAATGATTTGTTTGTTTAGCTCACTAGGTTGTAAATCTCCAGGCTCTCAGAAAAACGCATTTGTACTTGAGGCACAGCATCAGCGCTTGAAGCCCAAGCGAATTGCTTTCTAGTTCGCCTTTATTGGAGCAGATTCCCTTTCTAACGGAAGACTTTTGTTTCTGGTCTCAGGTCCTCCTTCCCCAAGATGGGAGCTAAAGTTATTCTGTTCCCAACAAAAAGTGACTTCCCCCGCAGTGAGTTATGACTTTGTCAGTTTCTCTTTCTATTGTATTTCCATAAACTTTTGCTCTCTGTGATTGGGATCTACTCCTTTGAATACGTACTTATCCATGGCTCTTTTCATGTGCATTTTGCCTTTTTTCAATCAATATGTGATACCTGTCTCTACCCCTTTAATTTTCTCATCAGAAAGTCTCTTTTGTGATATAACGCTTCACTTGGTTTATTTTACTAGCATTTGTCTAGAATATATTTCCCTTTCTCTATTTAAGAGATGGCGTTGTTTTATTTGAGATATATGACCACGACTTATAAACAGCATAAAACTTGATTTTTGTTATCGAATAAGATTTTTCTGTCATTAATTAGTAGACTTAAACCTATTCCAATTTATTATGATTGTTAATATGTTTGGGTTTGTTCTGTTATATAGTTTTATGTTCTGTTCTACCACATTTTCTTGCCATTTTTTCCCCTGACTTTTGATAGACTTATTGTTAACGACAGCTCCCCAAAATTGTGTAGGCTTCGGGCTTCATAACATTTCCATTCACCCCTGTGGCTCTAGGAAAAAAGTACAGCGGAAATCCCAGACGTATGACCCACTCGCATTAGTAGACAATTATCGTACATTGCCAAGCTTTTTATGGTTAAGGAAGACTTTACGATAGATTCAAGGAATATGCAGTAAGTTTTAATTTTTTTATTTTTTGCATTTTAAAAATAACATTTTATTGATTATGCTATTGGAGTTGTCCCAATTTTACCCCCCTGCCCACCTCCACCCAACACCCCCCACTCCCTGAGGCAATCCCCTCGCCATTGTTCATGTCCGTGGGTCATGTGTATAAACCCTTTGGCTGTTCCATTTCCTAGACTGTACTTTACATCCCCACGGCTGTTCTACAACTATCTATTTGTCCTTCTGAATCCCCTCACCTCTTCACCCCTTCTCCCACCGACCCCTCCCATCTGACAACCATCAAAACCCTCTCTGTATCCATAATTCTGTCTCTGTTCTTCCTGGTTGCTTAATTTGTTTTTTAGATTCAATTGTTGATAGATATGTATTCGTTGCCATTTTATTGTTCATAGTTTTGATCTCTTTTTCTTAAATAAGCCCCATTAACATTTCATTTAATAATGGTTTAGTGAGGATGAACTCCTTAATTTTTTTCTTGTCCGGGAAGCTCTTTATCTGCCCTTCAGTTCTAAAAGATATCTTTTCTGGGTAGAACAATCTTGGCTATAGGTCCCTGCTTTTCGTGACTTTAAATATCTCTTGCCAGTCCCTTCTAGCCTGCAAAGTTTCTTTTGAGAAATCTGCTGACAGTCTTATGGGAATTCTCCTGTGGTAACTAACTGCTTTTTTCTTGCTACTTATAAGATTCTCTCTTTATCTTTAACCTTTGGCATTTTAATTATGATGTGTCTTGGTGTGGGCCTCTTTGCATCCATCTTGTTCGGGGCTCTCTGTGCTTCCTGGACTTGCGTGTTTATTTCCTTCATCAAATTAGGGACATTCTCTTTCATTATTTTTTCAAATAGATTTCCCATTTCTTTCTCTTTTCCTTCTCCTTCTGGCCCCTGTGACACAAATGTTAGGATGCTTTAAGTTGTCCTATAGGCTGCTTACACTATCCTCGTTATTTTTTATTCTTTTTCTACTTGTTGTTCTGATTGCTTGTTTTTTTTCTTCCTATGTTCCAAGCCATTGATTTGATTCTCAGCTTCATCCACTCTACTGTTGTTTCCCTATAAATTGTTCTTGTTTATTTGTTTGTTTATTATTGTTTGAGTACAGCTGTCTCCATTCTCCTGCCACCACTTTCCCCCACCCCACCCACTCCTACCTCCCATCCTCAATCCCCCCCCCTTGGCTTTGTCCATGGGTCCTTTATATATGATTCCTGATGGCCCTTTCCCTTCTTTTCTTTGGTATCCCCCACCCCTCCCCTCTGGTCACTGTCAGTTTGTTCTTTATTTCAGTGTCTCTAGTTATATTTTGCTTGCTTGTGTGTTTTGTTGATCAGGTTCCATTTCTTGGTGAGACCACATGGTATTTGTCTTGAACCACACGGCTTATTTCACTGAGCATAATGCTCTCGAGTTCCATCCGTGCTCTCGCAAAGGTTAGGATCTCCTTCTTTCTTTCTGTTGCGTAATATTCCATTGTGTAAATGTACCATAGTTTCTTGATCCACTCATTTACTGGTGGACACTTAGGCTGCTTCCAGCACTTGGCTCTTGTAAATTGTGCTGCTACAAACATTGGGGCGCATGGGTTCTTTTGAATTGATGTTTCAGGATTCTTAGGGTATAATCCCAGCAGTGGAATTGCCAGGTCAAAAAGCTGTTCCATTTTTAGTTTTTTGAGGAAATTCCAAACTGTTTTCCACAGTGGCTGCACCAAGTCTGCATTCCCACCGACAGTGCACTCGGGGTCCCTTTTCTCCACAGCCTCGCCAGCAATTATTGTTTGTTGATTTATTTATGATGGTCATTCTGTCCGGTGTGAAGTGGTATCTCACTGTGCTTTTAATTTGCATCTCTCTGATGGCTAGTGATGCTGAGCATCCTTTCATATGCCTCTGGGCCCTCTGTACGTCCTCCTTGGAGAAGTGTCCATTCAGGTCCTTTGCCCATTTTTTCTTTGAGTTGTTTGTCTTCCTGGAGTGCAGTTGTGTGAGTTCTTTTTATATTTTGGAGACCAAACCCTTGTCCAAGGTATCATTGGCAAATATATTTTCCCATACGGTTGGTTCCCTTTTCATTTTACCGATGTTTTCTTTAGCAATGCAGAAGCTTTTATTTTAATAAGCATTATTTTAATGAAGTCACATTTGTTTATTCTTTCCTTTATGTCCCTTGCTCTAGGGGACAAATCAGTGAAAATATTGTGGCATGGAATATTAGAGATTTTCCTGTCTATGTTCTCCTGTAGGACTTTTATGGTGCCGTGACTTATATTTAAGTCTTTCATCCATCTTGAGTTTATTTTTATGTGTGGTGTAAGTTGGTGGTCGAATTTCATTTTTTTTGCATATAGCTGTCCAGATCTCCCAACACCATTTGTTGAAGAGGCTATTTTTACTCCATTTTATGCTTCTGCCCACTTTGTCAAATATTAATTGACTATAGAGACATGGGTTTATTTCTGGGTTCTCTATCCTGTTCCATTGATCTATGTGTCTGATCTTATGGCAGTACCAGACTGTTTTGATTACAGTGGCCTTGTAATATAGTTTGATATCAAGTATTGTGATCCCCCCTACTTTGTTCTTCTTTCTAAAAATTGCTGCTGCTATTCGGGATCATTTATGGTTCCGTATAAATTTTTGAAATGTTTGTTCTATATCTGTGAAATACGTCATTGGTATTTTAATAGGGGTTGCATTGAATCTATGGATTGCTTTGGGTAGTATGGACATTTTGATGATATTAATTCTTCTAATCCGTGAACACGGTATATGCTTCCATTTATTTGTGTCTTCCTTAATTTCTTTCCTCAGTATTGTGTATTTTTCTGAGTACAGGTCTTTTACCTCTTTGGTTAGGTTTATTCCTAGGTACTTTATTTTTCTTGTTGCTATAGCAAATGGGATTTTTTTCCTGATTTCTGTTTCTGATATTTTGTTGTCAGTGACAAAAATGCCTTCAATTTCTGAATATTGACTTTGTATCCCACTGTTTTCCAAATTCACTTATTAGGTCGAATAGTGTTTTGGTGGAGTCTATCGGGTTTTCTATGTACACTATCATGTCATCTGCAAACAATGACAGTTTTAACTCTTCCTTTCCAATTTGGATGCCTGTTATTTCTTTTTCTTATATGATCGCTGTGGCTAGGACTTCCCATAATATGTTGTGAAGTGGTGAAACTAGATATCCTTGTCTTGTTCCTGATCTTAATGGGAAAGCTTTTAGTTTTTTGCCCATTAAGTATGATGTTGGCTGCAGGTTTTTCATATATGGTCTTTATTATGTTGAGGTATGCTCTCTCTACTCCCACTTTTCTGAGTGTTTTTAATCATAAATGGGTGCTGTACTTTATCAAATGCTTTTCCACGTCTATTGATACGATCGTGTGATTTTTGTCTTTCTTTTTGTTTATGTGATGTATTACATTTACTGATTTGTGAATATTGTACCATCCTTGCATCCCTGGGATGAATCCCACTTGATCATTGTATATGATCTTTTTAATGTATTGTTGGTTGTGGCTTGCCAATATTTTGTTGAGAATTTTAGCGTTTATGTTCATCAGCGATACTGGCCTGTAGTTTTCTTTCTTTGTTGTGTCTTAATCTGGTTTTGGAATTAGGATGATACTGGCCTCATAAAGAGAGTTTGGGAGTCTTCCCTGTTCTTGGATTTTTTGGAATAGTCTGAGAAGGATAGGGGTTAGCTCTTCTTTAAATGTTTTGTAAAATTCTCCTGTGAAACTCTCTGGTCCAGGGCTTTTGTGTGCCAGAAGTTTTTTGATTACTGTTGTTTCCATGTAAATTGTCCTTTATTTCAATTATTGAACTCTTCATTTCTGACTGGATCTTTTATATGCTGTTGAGGTTCTCACTAAGTTCCTTGAGCATCTTATAACCAGTGTTTTGAACTCTGCATCTGAGAGATTGCTTATTTCCCTTTTGTTTATTTCTTTTTTAGGAGTTTTGGTCTGTTCTTTCATTTGTGCCATGTTTTTTTTGGGGGGTGGGTTTCTCCCCATTTTAGCAGCCTCCCTGTGTTTGTTCATATGTATTAGGTAGAGCTGCTATGACTCCCTGTCTTGGTAGCTTGGCCTAATGAAGTAAGTGCGTAGCCTCCCCTAACACCCAAGCTGGGTACTCGAGATGCACCCTTTATGTGAACTGAGTACATCCTCCTCTTGTAGTTGAGCCTCGATTGTTGCTGGCAGGTCAATGGGAGGGATTTCCCCAATTCAGTCAGCTGCAAGAACCAACTGTGACCACTGACCACCAACCTCCGCCCTCTGTTGAGTATCAGCTGTGCAGGGGCAGGGTGGTGGGGCTCTGATGTGGTCTGTAGCTGTCCACTGGGTGTGCAGGCTCTGGGCTTTCCAGGGTGGTGCAGGCCAGGGTCAGCCCCAACCTGTGTTCTGCCTAGGGCCACCCTGCCTGACCTATAAGGCCATCTGTGATGGCTGCTACCTGTGCTGGGCTTGGAGATTCTCAGACGAAGCCCAGCTGTGAATCTAGGCTGACAGCTATTAGTATCAGACCTGGGGTCCCTTAGCAAGAGGTACGGGAGCTGGGGGCTCACTGAAGCCAGCTCTTGCTTGTCTGAGAGGATTTCAGAAGTTGTGAAGCATGAGCCAATGCAGTCATTCATATGGAAAAGTTAACAGCTTAGGTGGGCCTATAAGTTGGGTGGCATGGAGTCTCAGGGGATCTACAGGGCAGGGCTAACAGTGTTAGCCAGGTTGATGGAGTCTCAGATATGGCACCTGCCTGTTGGTTCTGTGTTTCTTTGAGGGGAGGCTTCAGAAAAGGGACAATGGTTCTGTCCACCTTTCTGTCTGGGAGAAAGCTGTCCCCCAGCCCTTGTCTTGATGCCAGACACTTCAGTTCCTTCCTGTGTGCCACTAGTGCTTTCAAGCTGCTACTCTGGTGCTGGAGCTCAGAGGGAGTGAGTCTGAGTAGATGAGTCCATGTGTGAGCTCTTTAAGAGGAATTGCTTGGGACTACAGGAGTTTTTTCCACTGAGTCAACCCCCACTGGTTTTTGTAGCCAGAAGTTATGAAGAGCTATCTTCCTGTCACTGGAACCCTGGATTCGGAGGCCTGGTGTGGTGCTGGGTCTTCTTGTTCCCAAGATATCCCTCCCAACTTTTTATCCACCACATGTGGACGCGGGACCAGCCTGTTCCATTCCTGCACCCCTCCTACCACGCTGGATAGATGTGATTTCTTTAATTCCATAGTTGTCAGATTTCAATGCAACTTGATTTCTGATGGTTCTGCGTGGTGGTTGTTCTGTAATTTAGTTGGAATTTTGATGTGGTCGTGTGAGGAGGCAAGCTATGTCTGCCTAGGCCCCCATCTTGGCCAGAAGTCAGAGAGTGCAGGAAATTTTTAAATGAAATAATTATGAACTTCAGAAGCAATAAAAGTTGGGCAAAAAAAGAAATACAATCAATTATACTACTTAGCTCAGCAGTTAACAATACTGACACAGCCATAACTGATACAGATTCTGAATTATGACTTAAATAGAAGTTGTAGACTCAACTGGAAAATTGTACCTCATCTACATGCTGGTGACTAAATAATGCCTGTCAACCATTGGTAAAAAAAAAAAAAAAGATATAATTGTTTATGTGCATTATTTAGAAATTTAATGTCACTATAGGAAGAAATAGCTAAAACCTGAGACTGGTTTCCCTGGACAACAGGTGTGGCTTTTTCTAGTCCCACAAGACTTTCAATGCATGTACTATCACTTTCATAATGTTTTTACTTTATACCAATCATATGCATTTGGAAGGAGAAGTCCTAGAAAATTTTGCAACTGAAAATTAGGGAGCCTTCACCTGACACGAGATCCAAAGCAAAAACTGCTTGAAACAGCATATGTGAAAACATACAAAAATGCCAACTGCTATCTACCGCAGGGAACGGTGAAACTAACATATGGCACATCCATATTTTGGAATTTTCCACCCCTGCTAAGTTTCACGTGGTAAAACTTCTCAGGGAATAGCATAGATTGGATCAATGCCCATAAGACACTTGGAAAGTGAAAAAAACAAGCTACTGGGTAAATGTAGTATTTGCATCTGTGTCCGTATGCAGGAAACACCCCGACAGGAAACCTGTAATGGTTAATTTTATATGTCAATTTGACTGGGCCATCGGGTGGCTAGAAATTTGGTCAAAGATTTTTCTGTGTGTGTCCGTGAGGGTGTTTTTAGGTAAGAGTAACATTTGAATCAGGTGACCCAGTAAAGCAGATGGTTCTCCCTAATGTGGGTGGGCCATATCCAAGCACCTGCAGCCCTGACCAGAACGAGAAGGCTGACGCTACGTGAGTACAAGAGAGTTCTTCCTGCCTGACCCCCTTCAGACTGGGACATTGGCTTTTTTCCTGCCTTTGGACTCGAAGGGAAACATTCTCTCTCCCTGGGTCTTTACTCTGCTACCCGTGTCCGGAATTACACCATCAGCTCCCTGGGCCTCCAGCCTGCCCGCTCACCTGCAGAACTTGGGTCTTCCGAGCCTCCGTAATCGTAAGAGCCAATTCCTTGTAATAAATCTCTCCACCTGTGTATGTGTGTGTCTTTAAAATATTTTTCACCCACAATATATATTCCTTTAGCGATAAAAATAAAACAAAAAATCTATTTACTTAAAGACCCTTCTAAGATTGGTTTTGGAATGATCCTGGAAGATGACATTTATGCACCGTGGCAATGTTGGTGCCACCCTGTGCTGGACATCTGTCTAGATTTATCTGGGGTCAAAAAGAGGCAGCCACGCTGAAAACAGTGGAAAAATCTGCTACCAATCCTCCCTCTCTTAGCAAACATTTTTCACCGGCCTTGGCAGCCCACTCCACAGTTCCGAGGCTGAGGAAAGTGGCGTGCTCCCTGAAACCTCTTCTAGAGGAGATCCCAGCTGCAGGGAACACTGCTTCCTGCAGGAACCCCTCAGGGTGGGGGCAGACTCTCCAGCCCAGCCCAGCCAGTTTCCTTCCCCCACCCCCAAACCCCACTGCTTTCTCCTGAATGCTTCTGCTCCAAACTTCTACCCCCAACCCCCCACCCCACCCCCGGCCCCCGTTCCGTGTCCCTCAGGATCGGGTACCTTGGAGAAGCTGCCTGGGACTTCAACTTTCTTCCAGACCCTCTCTACTCCCTGTTTTTTGACCCTACATTTCCCAGTTCCAAATAATCAGTCCACACAGAGCTTCCGGTTCCTGTTTCTCCGTCTCCTACTCCATTGAGGAGGCTGAAAATTATAGTGATCACAGTGAGTAGCAGAAGGGGGCAGAATCCGCCTCCCCGGGGTCTGAGATTCTTAAACCATTCCCTTCTGTCTTCCCTCAACTCCTCCCCATGCCTCTGACTATCTTCAAAACCCCCAGCAGAGAAGCTGGGGGCAGCACAGGGGTGGGGTGCAGACGGAGATCCGCCGGAGGTCAGGGTTCCTAGCTGGTAATGTTGCGTTTCATCTCACACGTCCAGCGCATCATCTGCTGGCAGAAATTGTCGTTCCAGCGGCCATTCCTTTGGATTTCAACACAGTCTTCACTTCCACCTTCCTCGTGCCCCTGCCAGTTATCTGGTTGACTGACATCCCAGTTCCTAGGAAGGTAGGACAGAGCTCAAGCTCTGACCACCCCCATCCCAGCCTCTCTCACCCCCCACCTCAGAAAAGCAGTGTTAGAGAGTTCAGGAAGCAGAAGTTGCAGCCTTGGAGGTTGGGAGTCTGAAGGGGAGAGGGTTGGTGAATTTGTTCCCTAAGGATGGGTGGGGCAAAAGGCCAGGTGGCCATCCCCAGGCCAAACAGGGGGCTGAGGTGGGAGGGGACACTTACTTGTAGTTAGATCCATAGTCTGTGCCATCCACCCATTTCCAGGAACCATCGATTTCAGTGAGACCTATCCAGGTATGAAAGGGGCGCGTGTGTTCTACAATGAATTTCTGGAAAACAGGTGGGAAGTTTCTAGTCCCTTGTACGTCCATGCAGGCATGAACTGTGGTTCCCTCGGCCTTCCCCAACCTGAAGCATCATCTCCCCCCAAAAAACAGTTCCTCACTTTTTCTTTTGTAACCTAATCTATTTAGAGCAGCGGTCCCCAACCCTTTTGGCACCAGGGACCAGTTCCATGGAAGACCGTTTTTCCACGGACTGGGAGGCAGCGCGGGGGGGTGGTTTCAGGATGATTCAAGCGCGCTACCTTTGCTGTGCCCTTTACTTCTATTATTATTGCATTATAATGTATAATGAAATGATTATACGACTCACCGTAACGCAGAATCAGTGGGCGCCCTGAGCTTGTTTCCCTGCAACTAGACGGTTCCCATCTGGAGGTGATGGGAGACAGCTCCACCTCAGATCATCAGGCATTACATTTGCATAAGGAGCGGGTAACCTAGATTTTCCCAGGGGCAGCTCACAGCAGGGTCCCCGCTCCTGCGAGAATCTAATGCCGCCGCTGATGGCAGGAGGCGGAGCTCAGGCCCTAAGGGCAGTGAGGTGGGGCGGCTGTAAATATGTAAATAGAGACGAAGCTCCGCTCACCCGCCGCTCACCTCCTGCTGTGCAGTCCAGTTCCTAACAGTCCACAGACTGGTACTGGTCTGTGTCCTGGGGGTTGGGGACCCCTGGTTTAGAGAACACTACTGCACTAAAGCGCATGCCACGTGTTTCAGAGGATTATTTTATTAAGTCCTCAGAAACCCTCTAAATTGGTTGTCCTGATTTACATGAAGGTTAAGGAACTTGCAGTAGTTGGTGGAGCCCAAAAAATCAATGCATGCCCAAGTTTGGGACCGCGGGCCTCTATCTGGTCCCTCACTTCATCCTCAGCTCACGGCTGCCCCTGCAGCGCCAGTCCTTGTCTGCTGCCCACAGCTTCAGTCTCAGGGTCCCGACTCTGGCCTTTATCCCTGCGGTCCCCACGGAGCCCTGGTTTCACTCGCCTCTCAGGAGCATCTGCCCTGCTCCTGCTTCTAAGTGTGGCTGTTATTTCCAGAGGTTCACCGGGCCCTGGGGCTTCCAGTCGGACCCACTGGCCAGAGCCCGTTATGACTTGGCCACACAGGGTCTGTGCTGTCCTGTAAGGAAGCTGCCCTGGGGACGAGGGGGAGAGTGTGGAGCAAGCACAGGGGAGAACTGACCAATGTGCATACCTGGCAGTCAGTCCCCTTGGACCGCACGTGAAGGGTCTCCAACTGCAGCTGGGAAACACATTCCTAATTCCACTCTCGCGCCCTAGAGACGCAACTAAAATTACCGTTATTCACCTCATCTGAGGGCAGATACAGGAGCGTCCTTGGATTCTAGATTCCTGCAAATAGGATAATGTCCTGTGCGTGCGGGGGCAGCCCTCAGAGGCGGGGCGCCTGCTCCACAAATTCAGGGGAGTCAACAGAGCTGGAGACAAGATATTGTATCTGCTGCTTCCTGCTGTCCCAAGCCCCTCTCCCCATCACCACAGGAAGCTGAATAACTGAAGAAAGAATACAAATCGTCAGAAACCCAGCCCTCTGTATCAGAGGCTGATGGGGGGAATCAAACAGTGCCAGACAAGCAAAGAAAATAATCCAGGGGAATTCATCTTCCTGGTTCACAGGTGAAAAACAGGCAAGAAAGACTTGTGCCCATTCGTAAAAGTGGCGGGGCGGGTGGTGGGGAATTATCACGGAACTTATGCAAAAATAAAGAGGATGAGGGAAAAGAGGAGGAGGAGGAACAAAGAACTGTGATATCAAAAAGAGAGGTGAAAAATGTATTTTGAATAAAAGGTATGTTTGAGAGCAGAAGCGGATGTTAGAGAACAACTTATTTATAGCCTCAAAAAAATTAAAGAGGGTGCCCTGACCAGGGAGCTCAGTCGGTTAGAGTGTCACCCTGATACGCCAGGTTACAGGTTTGCTCTCCAGCGGGGCACGAACGAGAAGTAACCAATGAGCGCAATGAATAAGTGGAACAACAAATCTCTCTCTCTCTCTCTCTCTTTCTCTCTCTCTCTCTCTCTCTCTGTCTCTCTCTCTCTGTCTCACATCAATAAATAAAAAGATTAAAATTAAAGTTATTTTAAAAAATTAAAGAGGAGAGGAAGGACATCAAATATCAAGAAAGATATTTAAAGAGAAAGATTACACAATATAATAACTAAAGAGAAGAAATGCAAGAGAACAATTTGAGCTGCGTAAAAGCAACCCAGGAACTCAGCAGCAAACCAAGCCTGAGATAGAAAGGATGGGCCTGAGAAAAGGAACCAGAAAGCAGGGGACAGAGAGAAAGGCGGAAATAATGGCAACTAGACGATGGCTCTGAAGGGCAAACAATGGAGATATTCTTGGATGACCTGTTCCAGAGAAAAAGAGAACAAATGGACAAGAAAAAAAATTCACATATGTGACTTAAGAAAATCTAAAATGGTAGAAAACCTCACCCTGGCCATGTGGCTCAGTTGGTTGGAGCACTGTCCCATGCGCCACAAGGCTTTGGGTTCGGTTCTGGGTCAGGGCACATGCCTGGGCTGAGGGTTCAATCTCCGGTCGAGGCACATACGAGAGGCAACTGATCGATGTTTCTCTCTCTCTCTCTCTCTCTCTCTGTCTTTCTTTTTCTTCTCCCCCTCCTCTCTCTCCAAAATCAATAATTGTATCCTCGGGTGAGGATTAAACATAATAATAATAAAATAAAATGTTAGAAAGCCGAAGTTTATATAATAAAAGGACTCTCCTGGCCTCAGAGAGAAAATATAGAATGAGCAACAACAAGATATATCTGGATGAGATAAATGAAATTAAAAGATAGAAAAGACTCCAACTCTTCAGGCAAAACACTTAAACAATATAAGAGAGAAAAGAATGAGGCATTATAAACTTCCAAGTTGCTAAGAAACTAGGTCTTCATTGTTCTCAACACATAAAAGAAATGATAATTATGTGACATAAAAAAGGTGATAGTTAATGCTAGTATAGTAAATAATATTGCAATATATAAATGTATCGAACCAACATGTACACACCTCAAACTTACAAATTGCTATCTGTCCGTTAGATCTCACTTGTAAAAAGAAAGAATGAGGTGTGTAAAGAAGTGTGCTGGTTTCCTCATATTTGTTATCAAAAGCTATATAAACTTGATCTTTTTAATCCTCACCCAAGGATATGTTTGTTGATTTTATAAAGGAAGGGAGAGAGAGACCACAATCAGTTGCCCTTCAAACATGCCCTTACCGGAGGTCAAGCCCACAGCCTGAGTACACGCCTTGACTGGGGATTGAACCTGCAGCCTTTCCGTGTGCGGGACGGCACTTTAGCCAGCTGAGCCGCCAGGCCAGGGCAACTCCTTGATTTTATTCAGCCCATCGTTTAAAGTTATAAAAGGAATCACTAGTATAACTAAAAATAGCTCCACATACTGTAGGGGAAGAAAATAAAAACACATCTTATACAACAAATGTGAGAAAACAGAAGAATACAAACAGGGGAAAAAAAAAAGAAGACATAAGAAGATTAAACAGAGTCCAGCCAAGATGGAGGCATAGCAGAAACACTTCACTTCCTCGCACAACCAAAGGAAGGATAACAACCAATTTAAAAATAAAAAACAACCAGAACTGCCGGAAAATCAAACAGCATGGAAGTCCAACAGCCAAGGAGTTAAAGAAGAAACATTCATCCAGACTGGTGCACTAAGACAAAGAACTGCGGCCCAAATGAAAGAACAGATCGAAACTCCAGAAAAAGAACTAAGCAACGAGGAGACAGACAGCCTATAAGATGCGCAGTTCAAAACACCGGTAACCGGGGTGCGCACAGAAATGATTGGGCTCAGTCCCAAAATGAAAGCTATACGAAGTGAAATAACGGAAAATATACAGGGAACCAACAGTGAAGGGAAGGAAACTAGGACTCAGATCAACTATTTGGAACAAAAGGAAGAAATAAACTTCCAACCAGAGCAGAATGAAGAAACAGGAATTAAAAAAAAAAAAAAGAGGAGAGGCTGAGGAACCTCTGGGACAACTTTAAATGCTCCAACATCTGAATCATAAGGGTGCCAGAAGGAGAAGAGGAAGAGCAAGAAATTGAAAACTTATTTGAAAAAATAAGGAAAACTTCCCCAATCTGGCAAAGGAAATAGACGTGCGAGTCCAGGAATCTCAGAAAGTCCCAAAGAAGTTGGATCCAAGAAGAAACACACCAAGGCACATCATAATTAAGTTACCCAAGATTAAAGATAAGGAGAGAATCTTAAAAGCAGCAAGAGAAAAGGAGATAGTTACTTATAAAGGAGTTCCCATAAGATTAACAGCTGATTTCTCAAAAGAAACCTTACAGGCAAGAAGGGGCTGGAAAGAAGTACTCAAAGTCATGAAAGGCAAGGACCTACATCCAAGATTACTCTATCCGGCAAAGCTCTCATTTAGACTGGAAGGGCAGATAAAGAGCTTCCCAGGCAAGGTCAAGTTCAAGGAGTTCATCATCACCAAGCCCTTATTATATGAAATGTTAAAGGGACTTACCTAAGAAAAAGAAGGAGATCAAAACTATGAGCAGTAAAATGGCAACAAACCCACAACTATTAACAACTGAACCTAAAAAGCAAAAACAGAAACTAAGCGAACAAGTAGAACAGGAACAGAATCACAGAAATGGAGATCACATGGTGGGTTATCAGTGAGAAGGGGGAAGGGGAAAATGGGGGGAAAGGTACAGGGAATAAGAAGCATAATTGGTAGGCATAAAATAGACAGGGGGAGGTTAAGAATAGTATAGGAAATGGAGAAGCCACAGAACTTGTATGTACGGCCCACGGACACGAATTAAGGCGGGTGGAATGCTGGACGGTGGGGGGGTGCCGGGCAGAGGAGGATAAAGGGAAGAACAAACAGGACAGCTGTAACAGCATAATCAATAAAATATACTTCTAAAAACGGTTAAACATATCTATTAAAAATAAATTAGACATGAGGGGGGACCCCAAAAAACAGAATTTATTTATTAAAAAATTGTGAATTTATTCTTACATGTTTAAACTTCAGTCACCCTCAAAGTACTCTCCATTTGATGCAATACACCTATTGAGACATTTTTTCCACTGCTCAGAGCAGTTTTTGAACTCATCAATTTTAATGCCTTTTAGTGCTTCTGCCATTTTTTGTTTCACCCTTTCCACATTAGCGAAACATTTCCCTTTGAGAACTTTTTTCATCCGGGGAAACAAAAAACATCACTTGAGGTGAGATGGGGTGAAAAGGGAGGATGGGGCATGGGGTTCATGCCATTTTTGGTCAAAAACTGCTGAACACTCACCGTGGTGTGGGCAGGTGTGTTCGTAAACCACCCATCATGAAATGGGCAAACATGTTGACTCTTCAAAAAAAATTCACTGAAGCCAAATGCAGCCTCTCACAAGACCACTGGCTGGTGCACTGATACAGAGGAGTTCCTAGAACACTCACCTAGCAGGGAAGCCTGCTCTACAAGGGGCCTGCCCTCCAGATGAAAATTTTGGGAATTTTGGGGGTCCCTCCTCTAACACATCTATTAAAAGACTCATTCAATTTTTAAAGTCAAAAACAAAAGTTATGCACAACCTATAGGAGAAATACCCTGAGCTTAGCTGCACACACAGTAGCATCAGTCAAGGTAACTTTTTAAAATATTATGCTAAGTGACATAAGTCAGTCGGTGAAAGACAAACACCATATGATCTCGCTTATAAGAGGAATCTAATGAACAAAATAAACTAATGAGCAAAATAGAACCAGAGACATGGAAACAGGGAGCAGACTGACAGTTGCCAGAGGGAAGGGTCGGGGTGAGGGGTGGAAAGAAGAGGAAGGGAATAGTGAAAGAACATGTATGAATGACCCATGGACATGGACAACAGGGTGGGGATGGATGGTGGGAGTGGCGCACGGGGTGGGATGGAGGAGGGCAACGGGGGGAAAATTGGGACAACTGTAATAGAATAAACAAGAATAAAATTTTTTAAATAAAATAAAAATCTCAATGCCACAGGTGAATCCGAGGTAAATTAAATCCGACTTTTTAAACTCCTCAAGTTTAAAGACTTATATTCATAATGCAGAGCCAAGGCAGAGAAGTGTTAATCCAAAACAGAGACTCGAAGGGCTGGAAATGAAAAGATGGGCAGAGCTACATATGACAAATGCAAGTGAGAAGAAATCAAGATCCATTTGACCTATGTCACGTAAAGATGAATTCAAGGCAAAAACATTAAGGCAGACACTTGACATTCCCTTCAGAAAGACAAAAGGGCAGTCCAATCCACCGTGATGTCGTAGTTATCAAGAACTTGTGGGTCAGCTCGCAGAGCTCTGGAATCTTACATGGGCCCCATGACACCGATACTTTTATAGGTCAAAATTGATTGAAACTGGCAATTTCAACCTCATTGGTAGAGCAAAATAAGTCTGTAATTATTCCACGGTGTAAATGGAATACATTTATATTCAAATTCAATAAATACAGTCTAGCAACATGGAGTAGTTGAAAACACTGGCTAAGGAGGCCGAGTGGCTTTGAATTCCGGCTCCATCCTGACTTACTATGTGCAAGGCAAGTCCATTAGCTTCC
>PVJD01017186.1:0-18369 GCA_004026545.1 Mormoops blainvillei
GGTCTAACTCCTATGCATCCTCCAAGGCCCAGCTGAAGCCCCGCCAGGGAGACTTCCCAGATTGCCCTAGTTCTTGGTAGGTACTCTTCCCACTGCACCTTGGAGCTCCTCTCGCCTATACTGGGAATTCATGCCAAAGGTTTAGTACAATGCATAACAGAGTAAGTGCTCGGTGAAAGGGAGCATGAGTTATCACACCATAATTCATCTGCTTTGTGTCCTGGCTCCTCAACTTGAATGTTAGTTCTGCAATAGCAAGTTTCATATCTCTTATTGCTCTGTGGTCTCCGAGTGCTACGTACATACAGGGTATCCAATAAATGTTTTTCTTGATCATCTTCTCTTTTTAGGTCTGTCTTTATTTACTTATTTATTTTTGACATTTACTGATATCCCTCAAGTGCAGAAATTTAGATCTTCCTGCTTAATATTGTCACTTAAATCAGCTTCTTTCCTTTCTGTCTCAAGTTAACATGAGGGGAATGAACACGGTTTCCCTTTGAGGTGCAATAGTTTCCCATTCCAACAACAGCTTACAAAGGAAAACCCCACAAGAACATAAACTAGACAAAAGTTCCAACTAGACTGGGGGAAGAGTTGAGACAAAACAATTTTCTGGCTCCATCGGTACCAAAGGACCACATGTCATTCCTAGGAGACAGAAGACTTAGCAAAGCCACCTTAGTATACTCAAATCCACTGTACACTGAAGTTGTCTACATTTTGAGAAGGCCTCCAGGGACCTAGCCCTTTATTACTCTCATGGAAATGAAAAATGCCATAGTGTTTAATGAAAGAAGGGGCCCCTGGGAGCTTGAAGATGAAAAAGGTACCAGCTCCATTGACCTGGGTTTTGTCCACCGAGTGTCAGGCATGAGACTATCTCCAGTCTCTCCAGGAAGACCCCTAAGCCTGCCATCTGTGCCCAGCCCTCAGCTGGGCAGCACTGGGAAATGGAAAAGAGGCTCAAGGCTCAGTGTTTCTTGTTCCCCAAGGACTAGGTACAACCCTTTCACCATTTGAGAGGCAGGAAAGTGCAGTCCATTCCCAGAAAGTATTTCTGTCACTGATTAATCCTATATGTGAGGTCCAAAGAACATTACAAAAGGTTTCTACTTTTTCTGTCACACCACTTTCCTGTTCGGAGCTGCCTCAGCACAGCAGCGGAGGGCCACCCTGCCCGCCTTCCGTCTGCCTCTGCCTTCCCCACGGCAGCCAGCTTGTCCCCCCACCTCTGGCTCAAGCATTGGTCATCGGAATCCATCTTCTTTTCCACCCCTGCGGACTTGAAAGAGACACCCAGGAAACCAGCCCTTCTCAGGCCAGCAGCGGACACTCAGCCTGACACTTTTTCCTTTTGCTAATTATGACCTAGTGTAATTTACAGGGTCACTAGTAGAGCCACCATCTTTTCTTCGGTGTCCCACTGAGGGCTCCCTTCTGAGCCTTGCCTGGCATTGATCAGAGCCCCAAAGGGGGCGGGCGAGCACCCCATCCAGGAAGGCATCTAGTGTAGAAATGAAAGACATTCACGGACATAGACAACAGTGGGGTGATGGTGGCAGGGAGGGGGAGGGAGTATAAGGAGATTAAATGGTAATGGAAAAAGTACAACAAAAAATAAAAAATAAATTTAAAAAGTAATAAAAAAAGAAATTAAAGACATAGGAAGATGCTGCATGTACTGAAACAACAACATTCTGTAATGTTTTATAGTTTTTCGAGCAAATGCATTTTCTTTTATGGTACCTGTGCTGTGAGAGTGAATTCCACTAGGTCTGGAATTAGCCTCAGTTGCTTTGCTAAAGTTTCTGCACAGAGCTAATTCCTGGTCAAGGCACGAGGCACGCTGGTTAACAGGGCTTCTTTGTGACCATGAGTCCTGGGAGTTTGGGAATGGCTCTGCTATAGAGGCTGGTTATGTAACAAAATGGCACCTACATGACCAGAAAAATGTAAGTTTCCAGCAGAGATTCTATTCTGAGCTCCCTAGTTCCGAGGTATTTGTGGATACGTTGATGACTCCTGGCCTGAGCAAGTGCATTTTGTCATGGCCCGTTGAGAAAAGAGGACAACAGGGGCTGGCTCCTGGCCTCTCCAGTCCTCGCACTACGAGCCAGCCTTCAGCTCTGCTGTGTATCCTTACTTTAATGTTATTGCTTTACTGCCTTCTTTTTCTGTAATAAACTGTAGATTTGTAAGCATTCTCACATGGGTCCTGTGAGTTTCCTTTAGCAATTGAACTCTGTTTATCAACCGCTGTTATTATAGCACCACAGTCCTGGGAGACAGGGTTCACAGAGGGCCCCAGAGAAGTTGAGAGACTAGCCCAAGGTCCCACAGCCAAGTGGGGCCGAGGTTCTTTTCACACTCTCCTCCGATTTCTATCATACTCTCTCGATTAGCTACCAGAGAGGATGAAGAAGTATTTACTGAAAGCAGAGGTATAAGCGAGAGCAGCTGTATCCGGGAGGGAGAGGTGGCATCAACCGACATCCCTGAACCTCACCATCGCCTTCAGTGTGCATGGCACCGGTTGGGCAGCTTCCTCCCCGTAGCTGAGGCTGCGGAGGCCTAAGTATTCCAGCACATGCTCCGGGAGCAGGCCTTGTCGGTCCACTTCTGGCAAGGCAGTGATTTTGCTCATTTTTAAACAAGTGCGGAAATCATCCATCCAGATCTCAACCACAGCGAGATGTTTCAGTGGGCTTAGTGACTGATGATAGATCTTCGGTGTGCTTTTTCTTTCTTAAAGTGTATGCTTCAAGCGATTTTAATTTGATTCTTAATTAAGATGCATGTGTAAGTCAAATCCCATTAAAGCCTCTTTCTTGTTCTCCAGCACTCAGACCACCAAAGAAAGTTTGAATGACCAGCTTCACAGGCTAAGTGCTTGGTGTCTTAGTGTGAGTGGGTCCCTTGCACCTAACCTTTCTTGTGCCACTGGTTAGCTAGGTGCATTTGGACACATCCCTTAAATGTATTTGCATAATGAATGGGTTAAACATTTTGCAATTTAAAAAATCTTACTAATGCTCTATTCTTAAGATGTGGCCCCAGTCACTGATTATTATTATGCTATTACTGCTGCTACTACGTTTTTATATAACAAGGAAGCTGGAGGAAGTGGGTGTTGAACTAAAAGCTGAAAGATCCCAGCTTAGCTACCTTTTTATCAAATTCCCACAAAATTTTTCTAATTCAGTTGCAAGATCCTGTCACTCATGACCTTGCCCTGGGAAGAGGGGCCACCAGATGAAAGCGGAACCTCTCCAGCAAGAATGCCAGCAGAAAGGGCATATGCAAGGACACAGTCTGGCGTTACCCATCCACAGAACCGGCAGTTCCCAGCACAAATTGCTTGAGGGGCACTGGATAGATCCACTTCTCACTCCAAAACATCTCCCTCACTGTCACATGAAATACGACCATGCAAGGAGGACTGTGAAAAGCTCTGTTAATATATGGAGGAAGCATGGAGCTGTGAAGAGGCCTGCCCCTGGAGTCAGATGCCTTGGATTGAAAGGCTAGCTCTCTTATGACATTAGTTTCTCAAACACCAGGCTTATCAAAGTTATAATTAATGCAATAAGGTCAATGAATATATTCCCAGCAAAGCAAACGAGGAGCTGTGATCTGAGAATATTTGCGGGGCATAGCTTCTCTAGCCCCACCCAGTTCTCCAAAGGAGACACACCAAGGTTGATGGCTACAGTAATCTGCCTGTGTAGTGGGAGGCTATGGGAAGCCCTGAGTGGGGCTTAGCAAGCCTCTCATACACGAACCCACATCCAGCTAATATTCTAGTGCAATTCCTTAGGTTATTCCCAAAACAGCCTCTTACAGATAACATCACCCAAACCTAACATCTGGGTTGAGGAGCCAGTTTCATACTAGGCACCCTGCCACCCGACCCCCTGCCCCTGGCCCTGCACCGTCTTGCAACACTCTTGCCAGGTCATAGAAAAACTAGAGTGCATTACATGTGCACAGTTACCTGACAAGTGTGGAGTGACGACTACTGCAGTGAGTACGTGCAGCCTGTTATCTCCAAGACTCAGGTGTGGGAGGGCCCACTGCCGCCCACTGAGTGTGTGGTCTCAGATGTGTGAAATGGCAGCAGACACCTACATTGTGTTTAGAGCAGATGAGATCAGGCAGTAAAGTGGCTAACACAATGCCTGGTGGGCAGGTTCTTAGTGAATGCAAGGAGTTACCTGTTTTAGCAAAGCTGTAACTAACCAGGCTATTCTTGAGAAAATTCTAGTGAGTGAAATCTGAGTGGAAGCCTCCTTCCTTCTTGGCTGGAGGAGCAAAATCCCTGGGGTGGGTGGGAGGGGGCAAGGGAAGGTGGGAAATGGTGTGAGACAAATTGCCAGCCTTTCGTTTTGCTTATGACTGTCCTTATCCCGCTGGACACGCTCATGAGCAGCTCAACGGGGGCTCTGCTGACTTTTGTTTGTGGGAAAGGAGGGCATGAGGGAGTTATGCCTAAAAACCCAGTGCACCAAAGCAATTCATTATTTTACTCATTTTGAAAAACTATTTTTGGGAACATTTTGCCTCTAAATACTCCAAGTACACTATTTTGCTCCCAGTTTTTATCACAAGAATGGTATAACACTAAAGCCAATTTTTATAGATTTAAAAAATCTATTCGTATTCACATCTGCTTAAACCTCAGCTGTTTTAATTTATCTGAGTCCTTGCACAGTCCTTGCCCATAAGCCGGGATAATTCTGTAAGTGAAAATAACTCAGGCACGATGCATTTTCGTCTCAAATTCAAATAAAATGAGTTTAGATTTATGAAAGTTTGTCTCAATGATTGAATTTATATCTCAATTTTTCCTACATTTGCATTATTTCTTTGCATCTCCAAATTTGAAATAAAAACATTCTCTTAAAAAAGCCAGCGTTTCCCAGGTCTTGTTTGTTTCTAAATATTTTACACCTTTCGGTAGGACACATGCTTCTGTTACTCTCTGCCTCTCCTCTCATTCCACGAGGCTTGTATCTAGAGTCTAATGGTGGCCGACATTGGGACCTGACTGAGAAGTAGCACCTCAGTATGAATGTTGGCTTTGTCACTTATCGCAGTAGTCCCCCTTTGATCTGTGGTTTCCCTATCCACGGGTTCGTTTATCCATGGTTGGCTGTGGCCTGAAAATATTAAATGGAAAAATCCAGAAATAAACAATTCACAAGTTTTCAATTGCAAACTGTCCTGAGTAGCATGATGAAATTTCCTGTTACCTGACATCACCCTGCTTGGCCCCACCCAAGTCATCGCTTTGCCCAGTGTCTCCAAGCTGTAGACCATTTTCCCACCCCATTAGCCACTTCCTAGCCATCTCTTGGGCTATTGTAGTGTTTGTGTTGAAGCAACCCTTACGTTACTTCATGATGGCCCCAAACACAGGAGCATTAATGCCAGCAATTCGGATACACGAAACAGAAGCCAATAAAGTGCTTCCTTTAAGTGAAAATGTAAGCACACTGTAATAAGGTATTTTGAGACAGAAACTACACTTGCATGACTTTTATTACAGTATATTGTTATAATTTTTCTATTTTATTATTAGTTATCATTGGTAATCTCTTACTGTGTCTAATAAATTAAGCTTTATCATAGTTATGTATGTATAGGAAAATACATAGTATGGATAGGGATTAGACGATCTGTGTTTTCATGCATCCACTGGGGGTCTTGGACAGTATCCCTGTGGATAAGGAGGGACTACTGTATCCACTGCCTGCCTTTAGCTCATTTCCTCATCTGTAAATTGATGACATTAGTACCTACCTGAGAGGATTGTTTTGAGGAGTAAATGAGAGAAAAGATTTTACATTATGCACCTATTTGGAACATTGGATAAATGGTAATTAAAAAAAAATTTTCCTAGTGCTGCCATAACAAATTACCACAAACTGGATGGCTTAAAACAATAGAAATGTACTATTTCACAGTTTAGGAGGTCAGAAGTCTGAAATAAAGGTGTTGGTGGGATCGGTTCCTTCTATAGGTTTTGAGGGAGAATCTGTTTGATGCCTGCCTCCCAGCTCTCGGTGGTTGCTTGTCAACCCTTGGCTTGTAGCTGCATCATTTCAATTTTTGCCTCCATCATAACATGGCCCTCTTCCTTCTGTGTGTCTCTCTGTGTCCTGTCCTCATAAGGAAACCAGTTACTGGATTTAGTGCCCGCCTTAATCCAGTATGATCTCCTCTTAACTAATTATTAATACCTCTGCAAATACTCTATTTCCAAGTAAGGCTCATTCTGAGGTTCTGAATGGACATGAATTTTTAGGGGGATGCTATTCAACTCCTACAGTAACCATCATATGGAAGCATGAAGGACATGACCTGTTGCTCTCCTCCATATTGGCAAAGTCTCACAGAGTTTCTTCCTGGAAGAAACACACCTTCTCTTAAATTATAAAACTCCCTATCTGTAATGTTGTCCAAGGAAATTCACATGCCTTCTCTAAGTATCTCATTTCCTTCTCTGTGAGACAGGAGTTAATCTATCAAACAAGAAGTACTGGTTGACTCTCTGCATGACACCTATAGCATCCAATAATAACAACTAATTGTACCTGGGGTTACTTTTGAAGGTAGGAAGATCTACTTTGCTTCTGGAGCTCTTCAGTCATGCACACTCATTCTCAGATGATCTCGAATGAAACACTGACACAGAGAAGGAAAATAAACTCTTGTAAATGATTGGGCCCTTGTAAGAGAGAGAATATCATGGCTAGATTAGGTACTTCAAGTGGATGTCTATCTGGTAAGGTGAGGTTTCTCTTCCCCTAGCTCTTCACAGAGATTGGGAGAAAAGAGAAGGGAAGCAGGGACACAAGAGAAATGCAGCAACTTTATTTGCAGAATAACAAAAGCAGATTTCATGGTTGTTTGGTGGTGATTATTTTCTTGGCCCCAAGAAGATCTTACATTTCCATTTCCAGGTTTTGGCAAGAGTATCCGTTGTTGGGGAGTGAACAGTTTCCGTTGACGCTCTGAGCTACGAGCTGAAGCACAGAAAAAGCTGTTAAATCCCTGTTCCCAGAACAAGGCTTTGTGTCTGTATAACTTTTATCCTTTTTAAATTTACAGGGGGAGAGGTGCTACACCTAATTCACTTACCTGCTACAAGTAACCTGGCAGAGAATTCTCCACCTGAGACTTCAGTGTACAAGTTTTTGGTGAAATTATCAGCATCACTGTACCTGTGATCCCAGGGTTTCCCCTGATAATCAACTCCAGTCCCCTCACTGAAGTCTTCAGGGTGAATGGGATGTCAGGTGCCAGCTTTGAGGTAAGTGCCATCTTACTCCCAATGGGACTTGTCTGCAAAGAGGGGACCTGAATTTAAGAGGCCTGTGGGATTCTAGATCAGTGATTATTTCCTCCTCTTTCCCTGTTGTAAGATCCAGAGGTTCTGTTCAGAAAAAAGCCTTCTGTGCTTTTTTCTTCATTTAATCCAGTCCAACTGAGCGTTATGCCCAACTTGTTACAAATAAATGGCTTGTTTCTTATTGCTAACCATCCTCACATGATATCAGGTGTAAGGCGTGTTGATAGTAACTAAATTCTTTGCGTGGGATAGTTTGAGTATTGATCTTCTCAGAAGCTGGGCTCTGATGAACTCGGGTCTGGTGGTTCTGATTTTCTATAATTCTATGATTTTTCAGAAGGAAACCTATGAGGAGACATTTGATAATGGAAGAACCCTTAGTAAAAATACAAGCCTAAATTTCCAGCCCTGCTGTGTGAATGTTTCCTCTTGAATAAGTCAGACCCAGTCATTCACACTGAAGAGCCATGGTGTCACTGTTCTGTTTCCTAGTTGTCATTTGAGTCTTCCCAAAGCTGTCACTCCTCCTAAGGCAGGACAAGCCTGCTCATTGCATGTTTTTCCCTGGTAACCTCAGATGTCTTCAAGGATGTCTTTAGGGTTCGGGTGTCTGTACCTACTTATACTTCAGTGTCTCCCACTCCCACCCTTTCCTCACCCTTTCCTCAGCTGGCACAGGAACCCCTTACAGTTATCATCAGCCCTGCCCCTGGTCCTGCCTGCCATTGCCTTGGGGTTTCGGTGGGACTCCGCCTGCTCAGCCTGTGTGGTTTCGGCATGGTTGCCTCCCTGAGGTGCATGCTAGGTGTTCTTAAACCCAGCTGATCATTAGAGTCATTGTGAAACCCACGACTTGAGGGCCAGAGTGTGGGCATCTGGTACTCTCGGCACTCCAGGGGTGGGCATCAGGTGTGTAAGGAGCACACGTTAAGTAAGAGAGTCTTCACATCAGCATCCAGTGTACATTCCCAGGACCAAGATCCTGGTTCTGTGACTTACCTGCCCCATCAGCTTGTTTCCTTGACATTTGGCTCTTTAACAGCTTTTGCTTATTTGTTCCTATCAGCCTTATTAATCACTCACTAGAGAGCACATAGTATATGCCACACACTCTTAAACAGGCTTTACACGTGTTTATTCCTGATTTTTATTTGTATCATTCCATGATTTTATTTGTATTATTATCCCCTTTTTACAGATGGAGGAAGCGAAGCAAAATAATGGACAGGTTAAATAACTTGCCCTGAGTTGTACGAGCTATTAGGTAGTGGAGCTGAAATTGAAACACGGGCAGTATGACTTCAGAGCTCTTACCATTTTTAAACTAGCTTTATTTAGATATAATTCACACAGTATACAATTCATCCATTTAAAATATACAATTCAGTGGTTTTTACTATATCCACAGATCATTATTGCAATCTAATTTTAGAATATTTACATCACTTCAAAACGAAACCCCAAATCCATTGGCAGTCACTCCCCTGCCCCATTCCCCTCAAGCCGTGACAACCACTAATCTACTTTTTGCTTTAATGGATTTGCTTATTGTGAATACTTCATATGAATGGAATCATATTGTATGTGGTCAATAGGGACTGGCTTCTATCCCTTGAGAGTAAAATTTCAAGGGTCACCCATTTTGTAGCATGGGTCAGTACTTCACTCCTTTTCATGACTGAATAATACTCCACCATATGCATATACCACCCTTGTCTATCTATTTGTCAGTTGACAGGCATTTGGGTTGTTTCCGTTGGGTCCTCTCATTCTCAGACTCTATAGTTTGCTGCCTTTAGTGACGACGACAGCCATGCTGCTTCCAATCTGCAGGGATTTTGCCCTGACCAGGTGGCTCATTGGCTGGATGTCATCTCACAAAGTGAAGGGTTGCTGGTTGAAATCCCAGTCGGGGCACATGCCTGGGCTGTGGGTTCAGTCCCCGTTTGAGAGAGGGGGTGTATGAAAGGCAACCGATCAATGTTTCTCTCTCACACTGATGTTTCTCTCCTTCTCTTTCTCCCTTCCTTCCCCCTTCTGTAAAAATAACTAAATAAATAAATGAATAAAATCTTTTAAAAAATCAACTTAAAAAAGTTTTCAGAGATTCCAAAGCACATTCAAATCCTAATCTCTTGAATATTACTGCTAACACTGATATTACCAGTTTAATTTTTAGTTAAATTTTCTGTTTTAGAAATAAGATAACAAAAAGACAGCAGGGTTAATTGATTTGTCTAAGATCACATAACTGTAAAGGATAAAATAAGAACTTAACTCAGGACTTCTGACTCCTGAACTTAGGCTCTTTCTCCTACATTGCCACGTACACCTGTTACTGCTTTGATGAGCCCACTGAGTCTTTTTCTGCGGGACATGCCCTTCCCACATGCCATACAATTCAAACAGGGCTGTCAGTCAAGGAAGAATTCCAGCCTGTTCCTGACTTCTAGAAATGGTGAATTTCTCAGTCCCTCAACTGATCTAGGCTCACATATTCAGCATATTCTCCCATCCCTGATGTCCTCCTGATACACAAGCCACAGCTGACCAGGACCCTGTGTTGGTACTAGGATGGTCCACAGACCTACACTTCCTAAAGCTCTTATTAAGAATTGGTTGCTTTTGAAATCTTGGTTCTAGTCAAGATGGTGGAGTAGGTAAATGCAACACTCACTTCCTTCCAAGACCACATCAAATTCACAACTACGTTATAGAACAATTAACCTGAAGAACCATTTCAAGACTAGCTGAATGGAACTCCTATAACTAAGGATATAAAGAAGCCATGTGGAGACCAGTAGGAGGGGCGGAGATGTGGAACAGGCTGGTCCCACACACACACAGGGTGGTCAAGAATCAGGAGGGATATCTTTACCCCCTGAGGAGTGAAGGCTCCCAGCTCCACACTGGGCTCCCCAGCTCAGGGCTCCGGGGCTGTGGAGAGGAGTCCCCACAACAGCTGGCAGTGAAAATCAGCAGAGATTTGTCTAGGTGAGACAGAGAGCTCAGTCACCCACAAATACTCACACTAAGAAACAGAATTGTGTGGCTTCAGGGCAAATACCTCCATTGTTCCTGTGTTGGGCTGTCTCCACACACAGCAGACAGGCACAGGTGGGTGTCAGATCTGAATCTGTATTAAACTGGTGAACACTGCTCACTCCACCCTGGTGACTCCCAGAGCCCCCACCCCACCAAACTTGCATGCTGCCTTTGGCTCTTCTGTAGTGGTGCCTCATGGTCGGCAGGCTTTGGTTCACACTATATACTTTCTTCAAAAGTCTCCCAAACCCACAGGGCCCAGGCAGGCAGCAGCCAACCTCAGCATGCCCTGTACTTCTTGCTAAGGTGCCCAAACTCAGCACTGGTGGCAGGGGGCCTTGGGTTGCAGCATGGTGTCTCTCACACGCATCTGGGCCCAGCATAGGCAGCTACCAACAGCAGATCAATCTGTGGCTTCTACCAAGTGGCCCTGGATTAGATACAAGCAGGCTGACCTTGGCCTACAATGGACCCCCTTCCAAGAGGCCCCAGGACCAACAAACCCAGTGGCTGGCTTCAGACTATAACAAAGCACCACCTGATTAACTTCACAAACAGCACACCCAAAGGGTGGTCTAGGCAGGCACCATAGCCCCACTGGGACAAATCTCGTTCCCTGCTCCCATACAGCAACTCCTCCCCTGTGGTTGTGTCCTCTCTTCACAGCCCCTCAGCATGAGAGTCAACCCCACCCACCAATGTACCAATAGTAATCAGGGCTCAACTACAACAGGAGGGACCTTACAAGGGACACTCTTGGAGCACCCAGATCAAGTGACCAGAGAGACTGCACCACTAAACCCGAGCAGAACACCTATTACATAAGGCCTCTCTGCCAAGACTGGGAGACATATCAGATCTAATTAATATATAGAAACAAACACAGAGAGGTAGCAAAAATGAGGAGACAAAGAAACATGTTACAAATGAAAGAACAGAACAAAATTCCAGGAAAAGAGCTAAACAAAATGGAGTCAAACAATCTACCAAACACAGAGTTCAAAACATTGGTAATAAGGGTGCTCAATGAACTTAAGAGGGGAATAAAATCAGTGAGAATATCAACAAAAAGATAGTAAACAAAAAAAAAGACATAGAAACCATAAAAGAGAACCAATTGGAAGTGAAGAATATAATAACTGAAATGGGAATACAGTAGAAAGACTCAACAGCAGATTAGATGGTGCAAATGATCTAATCAATGATTTGAAAAACAAGCTAAGAAAAATGCAGCCAATCAGAACAACAAAAAGAAAAAGAATTTTTAAAAAATGAGGATAGCTGGGATTGTACCCTTTTTGGGTAGAATCACCAATTCAAAAGAACCTATGCACCCCAATGTTCACAGCAGCACAATAAACAATAGCCAAGAATTGGAAGCAACCTAAGTGTCCAACAGTAAATGAGTGGATCAAGAACTACGGTACATCTACACAATGGAATACTACGCAGCAGAAAGAAAGAAAGAAAGAGCTACTACCCTTTGGGACAGCCTGGATGGAATTGGAGAGCATTATGCTAAGTGAAATAAGCCAGGCAGTGAAAGACAAATACCATATGATCTCACCTGTACATGGAACATAATCAACAAAATAAACAAGCAAGCAAAATATAACCAGCAACACTGAAATATAAAACAAATTGACAGCAACCAGAGGGGAGGATGAAGGGGGATAATAGGAAAAGGAGGGGAAGGGTCATGAAGGAACAAGCATAAAAGACCCATGGACAAATCCAAATGGGGGAAGGATTGAGGGTGGGAGGTGGGGATGGGTGGGGCTGGGGAAAGTGGTGGTGGGAAAATGTTGATAAAAAAAAAAAGTAGGCAGGAGGAGGCTAAGAACAGTGTAGGAAATTGAGAAGCCAAAGAACTGATAGGTACAACATATAAACATGAACTAAGAGGTGTGGGGATGACAGGATGGGGTGCAGAGTGGAGGGGATAAAGGGGAGAAAAAAAATAGGACAACTGTTATAATCAATAAAATATTCCCCCAAAAATAAATAAAAAGACAATTTAAAAATGAGGATAGTTTAAGGGGCCTCTTGGACAACATCAGGTGTACCAAAATTCACATCATACAGATACCATAAAAAGAAGAGAGAGAGTAAGGGATTTAAAACCCAATTGAAGAAATCATGATGGACAATTTACCTGGCCTGGCAAAGGAAAATAGACACACAACTTCCAAGGACACAGAGTTTCAAACAAGGTGAACTAAAAATATCCCACATAGAGACACATTATAATCAAAATGCCAAAGGTTAAAGACAAAGAGAGACCCTTAGCAGCAGCAAGAGAAAAACATGGGAGCTTTGGTAAGATTTTCAGTTGATTTCTAAACAGAAACCTTGCAGGCCTGAAGGGATTGGCATAAAATATTAAAAGTGTTGAAGAGCAAGGACCTACAATCAAGAGTTCTCTACACAGCATGGTTTTCATTTAGAAGAGAAGTGGAGATAAAGGGTCTCCTAGGCAAGGAAAAAGCTAAAAGAGTTCATCACCACCACACTAATATTACAAAAAATGTTAAAGAAACTTATTTAAGGACAAGAAGGAGAAGGAAAGAACATAAATATGAATAATAAAATGGCAGTCAGTATGTATATATCAATAATCACTTTAGTGGACCTCCAGTCAAGAAGGAGGCATAGGTAAACACAGCCCGCCACCTTGCACGATATCATCAAAATTATAACTAAACTATAGAACAACCACGACTCAGAAGTTTCAGAAATCGAGTCGAATAGAAGTTTGACAACTATGGAATTAAAGAGAATTCATCCATCGGACTGGTAGGAGGGGCAGAGAATGTGGGCTGGTCCAACATTCATATGTGGTGGATAAAAACTTGGCGGGAATATCTCAGGAGCCTGGAAACCTGCCCCAAACAGGGCCCCCGGCACATGGTTCCAGTATGAGGAAGATAAGTCCCCATAACTTCTGGCTGCAAAAGCCAGTGGGGATTGAGTCAATGGAAGAAACTTCTGGAGTCCCAAGCAGTTCCTTTTAAAGAGCCCAGATACGGACTTACTCAGACTCACTCCCTCCGAGCTCCAGCAATAGGATAGCAGCTTGAAAGGCACCAGACGCAAACAGAGAGAAACTGAAGTGTCTCATCAGGGAGAGAGCTGGGGGACAGCTTTCTCCCAGACAGACGGGCCAGCAGAGGCCATTATCCCTTTTTTGAACCCTCCCGCAAAAGAGCTACAGAACTGGTAGGTGGGTGCCATATTTGAGACACCATTAATCTGGCCAACACTGTTTTCCCTGCCCTGGAGATCACCTGAGGCTCTGTCTCACCCAACTTAGGGTCCCCTATGATGTTAACAGTGACTTTTCCATATGAATGGCTGGTCTTGGCTAATGTTTCACAACTTCCTAAACCATATCAAACAAACATCAGCCAGCTTCAGTATGTCCCTGGCCCCTGTACCTCTTGCTAAGTGGCTGCAAACCAGGCACTAGCAGCAACCAGCCTAGATTCACAACTTGGATGTGCCTGGGAATCACCAAGCCCAGCACAAGTAGCAGCCATCTTGATTTGCTTTATAGCTCATGCAGGGTGGTCCTGGGCAGAACACAGGTGGGGGCTGACCTTGGCGTGAACCACCTGGGAAACCCCAGAGCCTGTTCACCCAGTGGACAGCTAGAGGCCACATTGGAGTACCACCATGGCCCCTGCACAGCAGATCCTCCACAGAGGGTGGAGGTTGGTGGTCAGTGGTCACAGCCAGTCCTTGAAGTTGACTGGCCTGGGTAAATCCCCCCCATTGACCAACAGCAGTCAAAGCTCAACTACAACAGGAGGGTGTGCCAAATCCACATGAAGTGTGCACCTTGAGTACCCAGCTTGGATGATATGGGAGGCTGTGCTACTGGATCCTATGGGACACTTACTACATTAGGCCACACTACCAATACAAGGAGTCATAGTGGCTCTAGCCAAAATGTAAAAACAAACACAGGGAGGTTGCCATAATGAGAAGACAAAGAAAAATGGCTCAAATGAAGGGACAGATCAGAACTCTATAAAAAGAACTAATCAAAATAGAGATAAGCAATCTATCAGAGGCAGTGTTTAAAACACTGGTGAAAAGGATTCTCAAGGAACTTAGAACCTCAATAACATTAAAAAGATCTGGTCGGGAACTAAGGATACACTAATTGAAATAAAGAGAAACAGCAGGGTGGATGAAGCTGTGAATCAAATCAATGTTTTGGAATATAAGGAAGAAAAAAAATAATCAGAACAATAAGAAGAAAAATAAATGTAAAAAAATAAAGTTAGTGTAAGCAGCCTCTGGGACAACTTCAAGCATTCCAACATTGGCATCATACGGCTACCAGAAGGAGAAGAGAAAGAGCAGGAAGTTGGAAGTATATTTGAAAAAACAATGAAAGAAAACTTCCCTAATTTGGCAAAGGAAATAGACATGCAAGTCCAGGAAGCACAGAAAGTCCCAAACAAGATGGATACAAAGAGGCCCACTCCAAGACACATCATAATTAAAATGCCAAAGGTTAAAAATAAAGAGAGAATCTTAAAAGCAGCAAGAGAAAAGCAGTTAGTTACCTACAGTAGAGTACCCATAAGGCTGTCAGCTGCTTTCTCAAAGGAAACTTTGCAGGTTAGCAGGGATTGGCAAGAAATATTCAAAGTCATGAAAAACAGAGACCTACAGCCAAGACTCCTCTACCCAGCAAAGATATAATTTAGAATCAAAGGGCAGATAAAGAGTTTCCCAGATGAGAAAAATCTAAAGGAATTCATGATCACCAAACAATTTTTTTATGAAATGTTTGAGGGACTTGTTTAAGAAATTAAAGAAGATCAAAACTATGAATAATAAAATGGCAATAAATACATATCTATCAATAACTGAATCTAGCAAATTAAAACCATAATAAGATACCACTTCACACCAGCCAGAATGGCCGTCTTAAATAAATCAACAAACAACAAGTGCTGGTGAGGATGTGGAGAAAAGGGAACCCTGGTACACTGTGGGTGGGAATGCAGACTGGTACAGCCACTGTGGAAAACAGCTTGGACTTTCCTTACAAAACTAAAATGATTCTTTTGATCCAGCAATTCCACTGCTGGGATTCTATGCTTTGAATCCTGGAACACCAATTCAAAAGAACTTATGTACCCCAATGTTCATAGCAGCACAAGTTATAATAGGCAAGAATTAGAAGCAACCTAAATGTCCAACAGTGAATGAGTGGATCAAAAAACTATGGTACATTTACACAACGGAATACTACGCAGCAGAAAGAAAGAGCTGCTACCCTTCGGGACAGCCTGGATGGAACTGGAGAGCATTATGCTAAGTGAAATAAGCCAGGGGGTAAAAGACAGATACCATATGATCTCACCTGTAAGTGGAACCTAATCAACAAAATAAACAAGCAAACAAAATATATCCAGCAGCATAAAAAAATATTGAGTCTAAAAAACAAAGTATACAAGAAGAACAGAGACAGAATCATGGATAGAGAGAGCATTTGGATGGTTGCCAGATGGCAGGGGGTGTGAGGGAACTGGTGAAGAGGTGAGGAGGTTAAGAAATACAAATATGTAGGTACAGAATAGCCATGGACCTGTAAAGTAAGTGCAGGAAATGGTGTAGCCAAAGAACTTACACACATGCCCCATGGACATGAATAATGGTGTGGGGATTGCCTGAGGGAGTGGGAGGTGCTAGGTGGAGGGGAGTAAAGAGGGAAAAATTGGAACAACTATAATAACATAATCAATAAAATATAATTCAGAAAGGAAAACTAATCACTTTAAATATAAGTGAATTAAATGCTCAAGTTAAGAAATGTAGGGTGGTTAAATGGATAAGAAAACAAGAACCATACATATGTTGTGTAAAAGAGATCCATTTCTGTTCAAAAATAAACACGAACTGAAAGTAAAAGAATGGAAAAAGATATTTCATATAAACAGAAACAAAAACAGAAGCTATGGTAACAATACTTACGTCAGGCAAAATAGGCTTTAAAACAAATGTACATGCAAAGGAGGGCATACATAATGATAAAAGGATCAATCCCACAAGAGGATATAACCCTTGTAAACATTTATGCACCCAACATAGGTGTACCTGTTTTATAAAGCAAATATTAAAGGACAAAAAGGGAAAGATCAATCATAATGGTAATAGTAGAAGATTTTAACACCCCATTGACACCAATGGATAGATCTTCCTGGAAAAAAAAATCAATAAGAAAACAGTGGTCTTAAATAACACACTAGATCAGATGGATTTAATTGAATTTTCAAAGCATTTCACCCCAAATGAGCAGAATATATACATATTCTTTTCAAGTGCACATGGAATATTTTTTAGGATAGACTATATGCTAGAACACAAAACAAGTTTCTATTAAGAAGATTGCAATCATATTTAGCATGTTTTCTGACCATGATGATATGAAACTGGAAATCAATTACAAGGAGAAAACTGAAAAAACATCCAAACATATGGAGGCTAAATAACATGGTACTAACAATGAATGGGTTAACAAGGAAATGAAGAAAGAAATAAAAAAGATACTTTGTGTCAAAAAAATGAAAAATAAAAACAAAATGATCCCAAATCTATGGCACCCAATGAAAGCCATTCAAAGAGATAAATTCATAGCAATACAAGCCTACCTAAACAAATGAGAAAAATCTCGAATAAACAACCTGAACTTATACCTAAAAAAACTAGGGAAAGAACAACAAACAAAGCCCAAAGTGAGTAGAATGAAGGGAATAATAAAGATCAAGGTGAAAATAAATAACATAGTCTTTAAAAATAATACAAATGATTGAGAAAACCAAGGGCTGTTTTTTTTGGTAAAGGTAAACAAGATTGATAAGCCTTTAACCAGACTCTCAAGAAAAAAGAGAAAGGGCCCAAATAAATAAAATCAGAAATGAAAGAGGAGAAGTAACAATGGTCATCATAGAAATACAAAGGACTATTAAAAATATTGTAAAAAACTATCAGCCAACATATTGAACAATCTGGTAGAAATGGGTAAATTCCTAGAAACTTATATTCTTCCAAAAACGAATTAAGAAGAAAAAGAATCAGAACAGACCAATTACAACTAATGAAATGAAACCAATAACAATAAAAATTCCCAATAAACAAAAGTCCTAGACTGGATGGCTTCACAGTTGAACTTCACCAAACATTTAAAGAAGAACTAACACCTACCCTTCTGAAATAATTCCAAAAAAATTAAGAGGAAAGTAAATCCCCAAGTTGATTTTACAAGGCCAGCTTTATCCTAATTCCAAAACCAGATAAATTCACTATAAAGAAAAAATATATAGGCCAATATCTCTGATAAGCATTGATGCTAAAATCCTCAACAAAATATTAGCAAACTGAATTCAGCAATACATTAAAAAGATCATACATCATGATCAACTAGGAATTATTCCTGGGATGCACAGTTGGTACAATATCCACAAATCAATTAATGTGATAAACCTCATAAGCAAAATAAAGAATAAAATCGTGTGATCATATCAGTAGATGCATAAAAAGCATTTGTCAAAATTTAGCACCCATTTCTGATAAAAAAAATTCTCAGCAAAATGGAAATAGAGGGGACACCTCAACATAATGAAGGCCATATATAACAAATTCATAACTAAATTATACTCACCCATGAAAAGCTAAAAGCCTTTTTCTTAAGATCAAAAACAAGAAAAAGATGTCCACTTTCACCACTTTTATTCAATATAGTGTTGGGAGTCCTAGCCACAGCAATCAGACAAGAAAAAGAATTAAAATGTGTTCAAATGGGAAAGGAAGAAGTAAAACTATCATTATTTGCAGATGACATGAAACTATATATAGAGAACCCTAAGGATTCCACCAAAAAACTATTAGAACTGATACATGATTTCAGTAATGTAGAAGATACAAAATTAATATTCAGAAATAGATTG